>JAQGCN010001265.1:0-10634 GCA_034699725.1 Friesea truncata | reverse complement strand
TTTAATTCATTATCACCAAGATTTGGATCCAATCTTCTAATTTTACTCAATTCTTCAATAATTGTTACATTCCCATAACCACATGCATATGATAATGGAGTCTATTAAATATAAAATATAGTATTTTTATTTGCATGATTTTTCTTAAAGTTCAAGTTTAATCCATATATTTTTTAGTAGTTAATATAAAATATTTATCTGTATATAACTATAATTTCTCTTTGTAATATTAATATTTAAAATATCCCAATTATTAAATGCAGTGATGCATAGTCCCATCCTATGACGTTTCTTTATTATTCTCCCACATTATATCAATTTTTTTGAAGAAGAATTAAGAATAAGGGGATCTGGATTTTCTAAGTGGTGAATCCAGTTATAACAATAAATTAATCTCAAATTTAAAATATAACAATAATATGAGTTAATACAGAATTGAAAAGACTCCGTTATTGGATCACTTCCTGTCGAATTGAGCCGGGGTTCTGGTGGACATGCGTAAATGGATTGTATCCCTTCTTTTACGAATGGTTATAATAATCTAGAAATTAAATAAAACTGTAGGATTGTATAAAATTAATTCAATTGATTATACCAATTATTTCTCCTGTTGATTTCTATTTGAAAGTAAATGAGGTAATGATTATTAGGATGGATTAAGTAACGAATCAACCGGTGGATTTTTAGGAGTTGAATGTCCAAAACTGTTTCTGGCTCGTTGAAACTGTTTGTTGATCTTAAGAAATATTAAAATAAATGAAATACAAATGAAGAAAATGAAAGTAAAAACAATTTAAATAAAATTATATGGCTTCAATCACTGTTTTTCTGGAATGTTTTTTTGTGTCTTGTCCTACCTGTAATAAATGGTAGTGAAAGTATGGAAGGAAGCGTATGCGTGGAGAAAGTAAAGAAAAAGGTAAAAAAAAAAAGAAAAGAAGCCTAGAATTTTAATGTAAAATGTTAAAAGAGTCTCAATTTGAAAATGTCTGGATCACCTCGTATTTCTAATAATTCCTCTGGTTATTCCATCAATGGGATACTTCGTCAAGATTCTACACAACAATTACAACAGGAACATTTTTATACAACAGAAGATGAAGATATTGGATTTGTTGATCATCTTCATAACAGAAATTATAATAACACTAACAATAATACTAATATTCAATTACAAAATACAACAAATAAATTCCGTAAGTTAAAAAAAATATTTGATTCATTTAATTTTAATTTAAAAAAAATAACAAAAAATTGAATATTTTTAAATCATATAATGATTAAACTATTTTTTTTTAAAAATTAACACAACCCTTAAATTAGATGATTGTTTGCTGTAAATGAGAATGGATGAACGAAGTAATACCAATGAATTTAAAAAGTAAACTGAATGAAATAATGGAATTTTACATGGTTTTAAATTACTAAGATTGATTTTATAAATCTAATAAGTGTAAGTTAATTAAGTTAACAAAGTTTATTTGATTATAATTTTCATAATCTTGTTAAACACCTCTTTTTTAATTAAATTTGAATGTGTATGAATGAATATGGGGTTGTTGGGGTAGGTTTGGATAAGTTAGAAAAATTTCAATTTAAATATTACTAATATAAAAAAATAAAATGAATTTTATGGATTTATAATAAGAAGGGAAGGGGTTGAAGAAAGGGTTGATGAATATATTAATGTTATAAAAAAAAAGGAAGAAATTGGATTTTGAAGCCATAGTATTTATTTTTTTGTCTGGATATTTGTTAAAGTATGTTTCAAACTCCAATCAGAAGTAGACAAAAGAGAATAAGAAATTAAGGAAATCTTTCAAGTGAATAGAAAAATCATTTTTAGAAAATTGGTTTTATTATACAATATTCTTTATGTTATTATGCTCTCCTTTTTACAGAGTAAATATTCATCAACATCATCATAAATCATGATTATATTAGTTTAGAAAAATAAATAATATGGTAATTGGAATAATATTAGTTTAATTTTAATATTTTTGTAATAGTTTGTTTTAGTGGTGGAAGTGGTGGTACAACAATAACAAGAGATAATATTAATCCACCTTCTTCACCAACATCAACATCCAATCCAACATATTCAATAATACATAATAATAATTCACCAATTGATGAAAATAAAGAACAAAAAAGAAAACAGAGAAGATACAGGTTAAAAAATTTTTATATTTTTTTAAAATAAATAAAAAATTATAATTTTTTTATTAATTTTAGGACAACATTTACTAGTTATCAATTAGAAGAATTAGAGCGTGCATTTTATCGTACACATTATCCAGATGTATTTTTTAGAGAAGAATTAGCTCAAAAAATTGATTTAACAGAAGCAAGAGTTCAAGTATGGTTTCAAAATAGACGAGCAAAATGGAGAAAACAAGAAAAATCAAATGAAAATATACGAACAGGAGGTTAAATTAAATTATTAAATATAAATAATAAATTATAATAAATTAATATTAAAAATTACAGATATTCATAATCAATTGATATGTTCACAACCATCTTCATCATCTAGGAGTCCATTATTATCAACCCACCATCATCATCATCCACCACCCCATGCTCATGCGCATACCCATACTCCACATTATCTTGGATTTGATTGGAGTACATCATTCCTACCCCATTCTTCAACATTTATTCCAGATTATTCTTTAATATCATCAAAAGATGTTACACTTTTACAACATTCTTCTTCTGATACTACAGAACAAAATACAGGAAGATGTTTAATAAGAGATAATTCAGAATCTGAAAATATATAATAAACAATAGAATTTTATTAATTAAAATTAAACAATCAACTTTCCATTTAACCCTTTCACTTTTGAATTATCAATTCTTAATAATTTCTATTATGAATTTTTATTAAATTATTTATCAAACCAAATCATGAAGTCAGGAATAATTATTTTTGTAATTTTTATTTTAAATTTACAAGATAAATTAATTAATGGAGAATACAGGAATTCTTTTATACGTGAAAAAAGACAAAATCAAGCCCCTCCTGGCCCACCAGCACCACCTGGACAAAGTGTTACTCCTCCTGTCTCACCACCTGGACAAAGTGTTACTCCTCCAGTATCACCACCTGGACAAAGTGTTACTCCTCCAGTATCACCACCTGGACAAAGTGTTACTCCTCCAGTATCAGGATCACAATCACAAGATGGAGGTGAACGTGAAGAAGATTATGGTTTAAAAGGTTCGACTGGATCCGAAGTTGTTAAAAATGAAATTTGGACATACGCTACAGAAGTAGCACTTAAAGTACTTTATCCAAATAAAACAAATTCAACACAAACACGTTTTAAAACACCTGCATTTGAAATACTTCAATTAAGTAAACAAATAATGACGAAAGGATGTCCAAATCATTATGTTCCACCTGAACATTGGGATATGGCTGTTGGTAGTTTCATAAGGATGCAACAACGTAGTTTTAAATTTAGGGAATCATTTATTGATTTCCAAGAATTAAATAGAATTAATTTAACATTAAGTACTTGTTTAAAAGAAATTGAAGAAATACCATTTGTAGCACCTAATGAAACTTGTATTGATGGTGAAAAAGTTGTTGTAAGAAATTAATATAATATATTTAATATAATATATTTATATATTTAATATTATTTATTAGGAATTTGAACCAGGTCAATTATGGGAATTTGGAGAGATAATTCCAATGGTTGTACCTGATTCTTTAGGTGGACGAAAGAATGAGCCAATAATTGAAAGTGTTTGGAAAATATTTCTTTATGTACATTCTGCATGTTATAAATATTTTAAAGAAGGGAAATTAAATGATCATAATCGTTATACAACTTTACTTACTCCATTATTTACAAATGATGCTTGGGATGTTTGGTAATTATTATTTATTTATTATATATTATTTATAAATAAAATTAAAATTTAAAATATTACTAATTTATAATAGGATGAAAGATGAAAATGGTAAACCTTACGAATTGAAGAAGGATGTATATGCTGGATTATTGGGTGATGCTTTGAGATTAATGGAAAATGTTGATTATTGTGCGTTTTATCCTCGTTTGGCCGAAAATGAATATCCTTGGGAATTATTAAGACCAAATTCTAAACAACCTGCTCTAATTTAATAAAATCAAAATATTAAATATTATAATATTAAATAATTTAATTGAATTATTTATTAATTAAGTTTACACAATACGTCAAATTCTAATTCACTCATCCAATAGTAATAGTTTGTGAATAACTTACTAAAAATGAGATAAAAGGAATCCCTTTGAGAACATTTTGGACTAGATTGTTTGTTAAGGTGATCAAAAGTTTAGAATTAAAATTAAATAAATTGTTGAAGATAATTTCACCACGAAGTGTGTTGGTTGGTATGAGATTGATCATAAACTGCTTAATTAGTATTCCTCAATCATTTAACAGGAAAATCAGGCCAACTGAAAAGTAGAATTATATCCATGGGTTTATTTAAAATCAACTACTGAAAGTATAGAAATTCTTACTAATTAATATGATAACGATGTGTTGTCCCTTCAAAAAGTCTATCAAGCCAATTGGACAAATAATCCAATAAATGGGAAGTAAATAATATACCCGGTAGTTGATCGGATGAAGAAAGCTAAAAATAGTCAACAGTTATTACATTTTATATTCAATTATTCAATTTTTATAAACATTACTTCCTGTCTTCTACTTTCAACATCCGAATTTTCTCCATCTGAACTTCCATCAGAATCAAAACCTAAAAATCCTCCATTACGATAACCACCAGCTGTAGAGGATCGTGGACGCTAAAAAATTTAATTAAATTTACTTTTTCTACAAATTATTACTTTTATTCTTCTTACTTTTGCTGTTCCACCAGGAAGTGTTGCATGAAAAACACAGAAATATCTCCGATAACCATTTAGAGAAAGTACAGTTCCAACACAATTTCTTGGATTGATGTTTAGATTTCTTGGTTCTGTGAGACTAAGAAGGAGGAGTTCTTTATACCTAATTTAATAATAATAAATAATTATTTTTTACAATTTATTAATATTATTTACCAAGTTAATCCACCTCCTTTATCAACGTGCATAAAACCAAATTGTAAAGATTTGTTTCTAAAGATAGATAAAGAATTTTAATATTAGAGGATGGATGAAGTTATGGACCAAAATATATAAACAATGACTTACTTTCTATATGGCCAAACACATCGTTGAAATTTTGGTAAAAGTGATTGTTTAGTTTCAGCATCCAAAAGTAATACTATAGTTCTACATCCTGGTTTTATTAATTTCACAAGTCCATTGTAAGTTTCTCCACGCATTTCATGGACTTTCAACTCAGAATTATTATGAAATCCAGTACTATTGCTAGAAGTACTCCTTCCTGAACTAGTTGTTGGTCTTCGTGAGCTTCGACTTGTCGACGGATCTCTTGGTGGTCGGGGTTCAGCTCTTTCTGTTCGAGATTTAGCTGCAATAGATTCTTCTTCTAATCGCCTGTACAAAATAATTCATTTATTATTCTAGAATGAATTCGTTGTAAACTAAACTTACATAAGATAATGCATGACGTATCCTCCAGCAATGACAAAAAGAACAGTCACAATAAAAGAACCTCCTTGAATTACAACGTCACGTGTTACGTGTTTTCTGAAAAAATCAACAGTTTTTGATATCTTCTTGAATACTTTGGATAAGAAACTCTTTGCATGTTCATCTGTCAACTCCTATTAAAAATAAATCAATAATTTAGTCAATATATTTCATATCACATATATCACTTACTTTTAATTCAATCAGATGAGGAAGTTGTTTCTTTTCGTAAAGTATTTTAAAGAGGATTGATTCTAATTTCTGTGAAGAAGCATTACTTCCATCCCACTTCATCCATTCATAAGCACATCGTTTTACATCTTGACGCCAAAGAATTACCAAATTCTGAGAATCAGATTCAATCCCACCTAATAATAACAATTTAAAAATAAAGTGTATAAATTATTAATAAATAATAATGTTTAACCATTAATAAGAGCATTTAAGAAATCTTTTTGTTTGTCCGGATAAATATATGCAAATCGAACTCTGGGTTGGGCCCAATTCTTTGCAAATTCTCTCAAAGCACCTCGAAGTTCATCTGAATTTTCACCTTCCAAAAGAAGGACACACAAACGACGACGGTAAACAGAAGATTCAGTGGGACAAAGGGTATCCATCACAGTCTGTAAGAAAGTATAATATGAAATAAAAATAAACAACACAACATTATTTTTGTTAAGTGAGATGATATGATAATTACCTGAGATGATAATCGAGGTAGAATAAGATATTTATTATTTTCTACAAGATCTTTCATGAGATTGTGTGGAATATTAGCCATTGAAAGAGATGCGACTGGATTTGTTTCTTCTTTGAATACCATAATACTGTCAACTGAATCTTGAACACCATATTGTGATCTTAAAACATTCTCAGATGGCAAAACGTATCTAAATAACAAGAATAAATATTAATAAATTATTCAAAGAAAATTAAAATGAAAATAATATTACCCAAATGCTGCCCTTTCTTTGTAATGAAATGCCAAGAGAGAATATCGTAGTCTCACAGTTTCTTTCATTCCAAAAATTAATATACGAATTCGATTGTCTGTCCATGAAGTTAAAAAGGTTGAGATATTTGTCTCATCCACATTTTCAATTATATCATTAGGAACATGTGTACGAACAAAACCTAACAAGAAATAACAACATTAGTCTAAATAAAATAAAAATGAATTTTAAATACCGAGTATTTTGGTGGGACTAATCATGGTATCTTGGTAGTGAAATGGATGACCTTCAATTAAGAGTATAACAGAAGGCACGGCTGAAACACCAAGTCTTCGAGCAACTAATCGCTCTCGTTCTCCATGGATAGACATCACATCCATCTGAAGTAATAATAACAAATTAATTAAATAATTCATAAGAAAGTAGAAGAAACGACGTGACATACCCCTACAGAAGCAAGTTCGTCAGTGACTGTTCTCCATGCAGGTGCTGCTTTAGCACAGCCAGTGCACCAATCTTGATAGAAAATAATAAGCTGAGGAACTGAGTATGACTTCGGAAGAACAGATTGGTCAAAAGTTCTATAAAAAAAACATGAGAATGAATTTATTTAAAATTAATATAATTTAATTATTTGATTTACTTGGAAGTAACACTTTGTTTATGAAGAAATGAAATCCCATCGGCAAAAGGAAAATGAAAAGATCCACCAGTAGCAAAGTTAAAAACTTTATCATATGGATCAAATTCTTGGAATCCACCTAAATTCTCTTCTTGAATTCCACGTTGATCATATAAACGTCGTCTTTCAGGATCTGATAGGAGTTCATAAGCTTTATTTATTTGAACAAAACGAGACTGAGCACTTGGATCATGATTTTTATCAGGATGCCACTCTTTGGCTAATTGTTTGTAAACTCTTCGTAGTTCTTGAGGAGATACTCCCCTTGGTAGACCAAGGATAGTGTATGGATTTGTTTCGGATGATGACTGAAGACATGAGACGTTGAATATAAGACTAATTAGAATAAAAAGTAAACGAAGAAGTAAAAATCCATTACCCATAGCACACATGACTATAAATTTAAACTAATTATAAATTAGATGTCACACAGTAACAGCCAGAGTCCCAGTGTAGATACTTATCCTCAGTTTTTAATATTTTAACTTCATTTTAATTAATTTAATAATAATTCAACTAAAACTGGTTCAATTCAATGAATGAAATGAAATCATGAAATGGAATGAATGGAATTCACAAAAAAAACAAAAAAAAAAATCAATACATGGAATTTAACTTTGGCGGAGATGAGAATAGAGTTAGTGGTTAGGAAATTACAAAATAAAAACATAACAAGTTGAATGAATTAAAAATATTGGAGTTGGTTGGTTTGATTTATGTTTTTACTTGTATGAAATATACTAATATTACAATTAACAATTAATTATCATACAATTAACAAAATTCCATAACTTATCTATCTTATGCGTATTTAGATAATTTAGAATCCTCCTCTATAAAATGAAAAACAAACTTAAATGATCCAATATAAAATATTAAATAACTTGAATAAATATTGTAATAATAAATAATGACGATATTCTACCGAGGAACATCAGATGGATTTTGTTCTGGACTATGACGTTGTTTCTTTTTCTTCTTCTCCTTCTTTCGTTTCTTTCTTTCTTTATCATCTTCATGTCGTTTTTGCTTCTTGTGTTTCTTTTCACCGGTAACATTCCCAACTTCATTTGTACCACCAACTTCAGTACTTACAACTTCCTCACTTTCCTTTCGTTTCGTTTTCTTCTTCTTCTTTTTCTTAGGAGAATTGTAAATTGAATTACGAATTGAATCCGCCAACTGAAAAATAAAAAATAATTAAGTTATTTTAAATAAGAAATTATAATTGGAAATTAATAAATTACAGGTCCAGGATGCAATCTAAATCCAGATAGTTGAAATCCAGAAAGTTGAAGGAGTTCTTTACCCATTATCGGTGGTTTATCAATTACCATTCGTAATCCACTATTTAAAAAATAAACAATATTAATTAAAGTTAATTACGAGATTAAACAAAATAAACTAACCTTCCATCTGCACTAGCTGGTGTATCAATGTTACCAGGCAGATGAGGAAGAAATGATGATAGAGTATCCTTTATTTTTCTACCATTTGATTTATTATAAGCATGCTCTAACCCATAATGGGCCATCAAGTTAGTAGCTCCAGTTAACTCACTTTCATCTAAAAAAAATAAGATAAATTTATTTTTATTTTAATAAATATAAATAAATAAATATTAATTACTTACTTGGTAGATCTTTGAGGAGATAAAATGGTCCAGTTGGAACAATTGATGGATTTTTTCCAAGTGATATAGTTGCTTTGAGTGTACCAGTTGAATCTTGTCTCGGAACGACTGGTGACCTCGACCCTCGAGGTGAGGATTTAGGTGAATACTGATCTACTTTATTTCGAAATGGATCACTCATACTTTCATTTGATTAGTTAATTTAATTAATTTTAAAAAAAACAATTTTTGAACTGAGATCTTTTAAATTATTTTGAGAAAACCGCCAATAATGTTTTGGAGTATAGAACAAACATCTTCTCCTTTTTTTTACGCCGGGCGCCAAAAAAATAGCCGGTCGTTATGAATTCATCATGTTGCTAAATAAGCGGTGCGATTAATTCTCATGTTAGATTAAATAAAAGTGGAGGAATTTAATTAAATTAAATTAAATTTTACTTAAAATTATTAAGAGCATATAAAGGGAAAATTATTTTCAGGCGGTAAACACAACTTAGCTGCTCAGATCAGACGATCGGCTATTTTTTTTTGGCGCCCGGCAAAAAAATAGCAGAAAATGTTCTATATTCCGACACATGTTTTTTCCAAAGAGGTTCCATGGTAAATCAAACCTCTTTGGTTTTTTCTTTGTTTTTGGTTTCTTCAACTTTTTATTTTGTGATAGCAGCGACAGGTTGGAAATTCTACTCACAATCACATGCCGCACCGCAACTCTCCCTTCCTCACATGTTAAAGAAAAAAGCATTACGCGTGCCTCAGCCATCAGCTCAGTTGTCAGTTGAGTGAGTCGGTCTAGTCTATTTTGAACTGAAAAAACGTGGTCGTCGCCTTGCTACTTTCTTTGTGAACAACTGAAGAAATAATTTTGAAGAACTAGACTGTTTCCTAAGGTAAGGCGTTCGATCTTAAAGAAATTTAGTACCAATCTAATCTATTAATAATTCGTTTAATTATGGTTTAGTAGTATCTCTCCTGTGAATGTAAACGGCCTTATTCATTCCCATCCGGTTCATTATTTATTTCTCGCCAAAAAAATGGAAACGGGAAACGAGGCCGAGGACTTAACAAAAACGCCAACACCATCAACGAGAAGAAGTTCTTCCCGATTGTCATCTGCCCGCAGTGTCGACTCCTCGACAAGTCAAACTACACCTGCAGTCAAACCGGAATCCGCATCAACAAGTACTTCTAGTAAATCTACAGCAAAAGGTCGAGGCAAGAAATCTCGTACTCAAAAGGATAAGGCATCAAAGAATCTTAATCCAGATTTCTCATCTTCTGCTGCTACCGAGGAAGGAAAGACAAAAAAGAAAGCCCCTGCTGAAGTGCCTGCTAATTCCAGCAGACCAGGTTAAGTTCTTTAAATTAATTGCATGCGTGCGATTGGGTTGGTCTTAACAAATAAATTTTTTTTAGGTCCATTGGATACGAAGCTTCGAGCTTCTGGAAGAACTGCAGATTGGGATGATTTTCTAAGCGTTGGCTATAATTTGAACTTCATCCCACCTGTTACAAATTTTAAACATGTAATATTATTTTTAACAATTATTTGTACTTAAATCGTGCGAAGTATAATAATTATTTGTTCAAACCAGGCTCCATTGGCCGATGTTTGGAATGAGCTGGCCGTCCCTGGTCTTAAAGTTGAAATTCCAAACACATTTGTACGCTGCGGCTTGCCTGTCTATTGGATTGCTACGATTCGCCATTTTTCTGGTATGATACTTTCTTGGATTGAGTAGATATTTCTTATG
>JAQGCN010001264.1:0-10638 GCA_034699725.1 Friesea truncata | reverse complement strand
AACATAAGAAATCCAAGGAGTGTGTTGAAGCTCATAAAAATATTAAATCAGCAAAATAAGTTTAGAAATAATTACTTTTATAATTTGTTAACATTTTTTCTTTGTTCTATTGGTTGAATGCCGACGTAGTTTTTTTTAAAAATATTTTTGCTTCTTATATGATGGATTCGATATTGGTTGGACGGATTTTTTTTAGATTTTAGAAATTATTTTTTAGTTGTATTTTGGTTAAGTAGCAACATGAATGTGCATAATGTTAAGTCATAAAGGAAAACTCTGGAAGAGAAATTGTAAAGTAATCACATTATGTGATGTTGTCTTTACATCGAACTGTATTTACAAGCCTTATTACATATACAAGCCTTTGTATTTAAATGTTTTAGAAAGTAAAATCCTCAAAATAAGTTAAAAATAATATTTTTATTCTTATTTGACTCAATTGATAATTTTGTTTTGATGGAAGAAGAAATTACAGATTAAGAAGAAAGTTTAGATTGATTTTGATGATTAAATAAATGGATTATTGTTGTACATTTTAATAATTTGGGGTTTAACTGAAGTGATTTTTTTAATTTAAATAAATTAAATTCCTTTGTTGTTAGGTTGCATCGTTGCATCTTGTTTTAAAATTGGTTTTGATTGTTTTAAGCATTTATGGATTTTCGTGCATATGTTCAAAATTGTTCAGCTCTGTTCAATTAATCATTTCATTTGAGTTTTCGGGACTCCGGAGTTAATTTGCAGAGACGGTTTTCTGAAAAATTTTAAAAACGGGTCGACGGAATTTGATTAAACTTGGAATGATTGTCAATTGGGTCAAAAGTAGGAACTAGGAAGCCAATCGATTTCGGTCCAGCGGTTGCCAAGCAACGAGAAAAAAACCGATATGAATTTTTATGAATTTAAAAAAATATAATCAGGAATGAATTTCTAAAAAAATTGTAGATTTTGTGTCTAAGATCGAACGAAGTCGGGCTGGGCTGTTCAATCAATAAAGTTTTTGTTTTTGTAGTAAAGTGTATAAATATTAATTAAGTTAATTCATTAATTTAATATTTGGTTACAAAAATAGTTTATAAATTTTTGAAAAAGGAAACTGAAGACTATTGTTGAGCGAGATGACATCACACACAGCACAGCGATGCTGAATTCATCATCATTCATCAATTTCTAATAATGCAATGATATTGATATCAAACCTTCTCTTCTTCCTATCGTTGTTGTTTTGTTAGTTTTTTTTATTTCTATTGTCTCATCACATCATCATAAATAAAGTAACAAAGTTAATCTTCGTGGTATGGTATGGTGAGTGACTAAAAACTGAGAAAAGGGTTAGTTTAGTAGTCATTCAGCAGTCAACAGGACAAGAACAAGAGCCATGGTTTCCTCCAATTGATTGTGTGTCCACTTTGAAAATCAAACATGGTGTATTATTATTTTTAATCCATTCTTTACACCACCCCTTCATGAAATTATAATTGAGTATCGACTAGGACTAGGACTTAAGTAGTTTAATTAAAAATGAACCCATGGAGTTTAACATTCAGTTTGATAACAATAAGTGTGAAAATTAAAACATTAAATATTCCCTTCTTCCCAACAAGACGAAGAGGTAATTTCTTAGTTTTCTTGTTTTGTGGTTTATATCATTTCCTTAATTCTACTATTATTATATTCGTACATTCAAGGTTGCATTTGTCTCCAGGAATTTGGAAATAAGTGAAGACGACTACTAAATACTAACTACGTGACGACAGTATCCAAAAATGGAGTTATGTGTTGAGAATTGGTTTGGATTGACCAATGAAGAGAAAGAATCAGATTGTAGTATCCAAACTGTGACAATTTTAGGAAATATATTTTGGGTTTATTGTATAATTCTAATATTAATTTATCGGAAGTGTTGCCTTAGAATACGTGAGCGACATAAACGAATCCGAGTGGAAAGTAGACGACAAAACCTTCGAACACAATATCGTGGTAAACTATTCCAACATCATGTATCAATTTGGATCTTAACATTTGTATTATTTTTATTCTTATTTTGTGATTTTGGTGAATCTATTATAATATTCCTATCAAAGGGCAATCCTTCCAGTAGTAGTGATAGTGAAAGTGGATTAACATTAATTAATCATCTCCGTCTTTGGACTCCAATCACAACTTTAATATCTTTAACATTTCTTTCATATTTTTATTTACACGTTGAAACAACTCAAGAATCAAGTTATACTTTACTCAATATTTTATATTTTATATTCTTCTTTTGTATTACAATTACTAAACTTGAATTGCATCTCGTCAGGCAGAGTCTGAGTATCGTCCATGTCAAGGTTATCGTAGATGTTGCCTCGGGTATACTCACCCTGACTCTCGTTCTACTACTAATACATGCATATTTATTACATGTATGTGTAAGTTAACAATAATAATCCTTTCTTTTGTTTTTTCTATCTCCATTGTTGTTATTGTCTCCTTTTATTATACAAACTTACGCAGATGATTTTTTTGTATTATAACGTGAGTTTGAGTCACAAAGATTTTAAGAAGTAATTTAAGATAATTGTGTACCTAAATTACGATAATTCCTCAAATTATTATGACTAGGAGGGATATGCTTTTTAACATTTTTCAATGACGACGACAACAAATAATGGATGAGAATATTTATAATTACAACAAGTGAAAAATATCATTGTTGAAGCTTAAGCAAAGTTTTGAAAAAATTATAATCATTTCCTAATGCTAAATTATGACAATGTTTGACAAAGTTTATACCATACTTTACAAGTTTAACCTATGAAGCTCATCTCAACCTCAAATATATGCGAAAACTTTTAAAGTGAACCCTTTGAAATATTTTAGAAGGATTAATTAATGACTTTTATTTCAGCTTAAAAGAAAAGATAATGTCGATCTTGGACTTAAGGATGTTAAATATTTTCACTATTATTCAACACTTCCTTCCAGACTGTCATTTTATTGGTTCACAGCTCTGTTGTGGATTGGTTACAATCAACCATTGGAAGAAGAAGATCTTGGATCTCTTCCTTTAGAAGAAAAAGCAGAATTCCAATATAACAGATTCAACAAAATTTATCAAGTAGAAAAGGTAAAGAATAATTTTCTAATTTTATAAGTCATCATATAATTAAGTTCAATTTTCTCCTTTCTGTTAACAAATTCTTTCCATTTTTTTAATTTTCTATATTAATTTTTTTAATAACAAATTTTGATTGGATGAGAATATAATTTATTACATTTCCTTTCTTTAATTTTTTAACACCTCTGAATCCTAAATGAAGTTATTTATTTTTATAATTTAGGAAAAATCAAAAAGTGATGGTAAACAACTTAATTTATGGAAATGTATGTTTAAAACACTTTGGTCATCCTTGATTATTGGTGCTTTCTTTCGACTTTGTGCGGATTTTTCTGGATTCGTTGCTCCACTTGGAATTCGTACAATTGTTGACTACGTTAAAAAGAATCAAACTGATGTCATATCAAATTCTGATAATTTGACTATGGATGAATTATTTAATAATGGATATATTATGGCATTTGCTATTCTTATTTCAGCAATACTTCAAAGTACATTCTCACAATGTTCAACTTTTCTCGTTAATTCTGAAGGGATACACATTAAAGTTGCATTACAGGTATACAATTCCACTCATTTCACGACAAAATTAACAAATGTTAATTATAAATATTCAGGCATTGATTTATAATAAATCTCTCACACTTTCTCCAACGAAATCATCAAATTATAGTCAAGAATTAGAAGAATCAAATGAAGATCTTCAATCAATACACAAAGAAGGGGATGATTGTAGGAGAGATTCAAATGATGGATCATCAGAATCAGGTCGACAGGAAAGTACTCGATTTGATACTGGATCCATCCTTCATATTGTATCCGAAGATACTACAAATGTTATGACATTCTTTTGGATGGCTCATTTCATTTGGGCAATTCCACTTAAGGTAAATTCATACAAAAATAAGATAACTTAAATTATAATATTTGTTGTTTATAGTTAGGTATTCTAATGATACTTTTGTATATGCAATTGGGATACAGTGCACTTATTGGTGCTGGGATTTGTATAATGATTATGATCCCATTTCAATTTTATATTGGAAGAAGAATGTCACTCAATTCAAGAGAAATGATGGTAAGTTTACTCTTGATTTTAATAAGAAATTAGGACAAGTCATTTTAATGTTCAGGAAAAGATTCATTGCTATTTTCAATTGCGTACTCTTCAAAGATGTATCTCATGTCAATGTAAACATTGTCAAATGAAGAGCGTTGTTTGTAGTCATGAGATTTGCATGTCATATTGAAATGATGGGATGGGAGTGCTCTTCCTAAATATTCAAGGATACAATTTACCGAAAGGAACAAAAAATTAAGAGATTAGATAAATAATATACTTCAGCATCAAACTCAGAATAATTCCAATAATGTGTCTAACTTATAAAAAATTTCTAGATGAAAAGCGTAATGTGTTAATTAAGCAATTGTTTGTTTTCTTAATTTAAACTTTTGGAAACATGTTATGTATTTTATGATATATACGCAGAATCTCTTGTGGTTTTACTTTAAAATCTTACAAAGGTCCAGCTTTCGTAATACTGCTTGATGCTTTTAAAAACTTAAGTTTAACAATGCGTTCATTAAAAAAAAGACATATTCAAAAGAATAATTTTCTGTAAAGAATACAACAGAATACATGAGTTGATTTTTAATATTTTTGATATATTTTTTGTTATTACAGGAACGATGTGATGAAAGACTTCGAAGTATGAGTGAAATATTGCAAGGGATGAAATTATTAAAAGTACACGGTTGGGAAATTGTTTTTAGTCAACATCTCCTTGGAATTCGACGGAAGGAATTGAAAAATCTTGATCGAGATTTACTCTATCGTTCAATTATGAGTAAGGTTTTATTTTAATTACTTGATTAATATCATTAAATCGTAGTGGAACAAATAAAGTCTTATTAACATATACATATAACACACCCATTCCTCATTAATTAAAGGAAACACCCTTCTCATCCTTTGTTTTAATTTTCTTTTGTTTTGTTTTTTACAGCATTCCTAACACATATATCTTCTGTCCTTGTGACTCTTGTTACATTTGGATTGTATCCATACATTGAAACAGATAAATTGGAACCAGCAAAAGTTTTCTCAGGATTGGCTCTCTTTAATCAACTAACTGTACCATTATTCATATTTCCAATTACTGTACCTGTTGTAATTGATGCAATTGTTAGTGCTAAAAGGATAAAAGATTTCCTCCTATTACCTGAAACAATGTCTTTTATAAGTAATTTTAAAAATGATACAAATACATCAACACCATCAATTGATCGTAGTTCATCAGGTTGTTCTTCAACATCACCAAAGAAAAAAGATGGAAAGAATAAAAAAGATAAAAATAATTTAAAAGTACCAAAAACAATCGATTTACAAACAAGCTCTGATTCTGTATTTGGACCAATTCAAGAAGAAGAAGAAGAAGAAGAAGATGATGAAAGCGATGATGAATTCAAGTTAAAAGAAAATTTAATAAATACATTCTCAGCGGAACCTTTGGAAGTTGTTGAAGAAATTTGCACGAAAACCAAAGCTAAATTATTACAAAGCGTCATCGCTTCTAGCAATGATTTACTTAAAGAAGTTGTATCTGTTGAAAATGGAGATTTTAGTTGGGAAGAAGATAGACACGATCAGACACTTAATGAAATTACGACCAAAATACCTAAAGGAAAATTAACACTACTCGTTGGATCAATTGGAAGTGGAAAATCATCATTTATTTCAGCCATTTTAGGTGAAATTAAACTAATGAAAGGACAAGTTCAATGGAGAGGGTGAGGAAAAATTATATGTTTGTACATTGATTTCAATGGAAACTCAGAGCTTAATTTTTAGTATTTTGTTTTAGAAATGCTCGAGTTGCATACGCAGCTCAAAAGCCATGGATACAAAATGGTTCACTACGAGAAAATATTCTCTTCGGGAAAGAATACAAACCAAGGCGTTATAAAAAAGTAATCGACGCATGTGGACTACAAGCTGACATTGACATCCTACCAGCTAAGGATTTTACAGAAATTGGTGAAAAAGGTATCAATTTAAGTGGTGGACAAAGACAGCGTGTAGGGATTGCTCGTGCCCTTTACAATTCAAATGCAAACGTTATTCTACTCGACGACGTTCTTTCTGCACTTGACGTAACTGTAGCACATGAAGTTTTCAATACAGGAATTAAGCATTACTTGATAAATGCTGGAAAAACTGTTCTTTTGGCTACACATCATCTTCCAGCACTTACCTCTGCAGATCACGTTAGCAAAACAAATAAATTATGCTTTGTACAGGGTGATTGATTTGAATTTTGATTTGCGCGCCATAAAAAACATTTAAAATTTAAATTTTAAATAATTTTTATGGCGCGCAAATCAAAATTCAAATCAATCATCCTGTATTTTTGGTTATTATTATAAAAATAATTTTGATGTTTTTAGATAATTGCACTGGAGAAAGGAAGGATTAGAATCCAAGGGACGTTAAGCGAGATCAAAGAAAGGGATCCTCAACTTTATGCCCAATGGAAAGAAATTATGACAAAGAAAGAAGCAGAAATTGACAATAAAGCTCAAGCAAAGACAGGAAAAGAAAGATGGGCTATGCTTAAACTCGTATCCAAAATTGGACTTCAATTTAAAAATAAAGCATACGATGGATCATGGAAAAATGAAGACAATGTAATTATTATGAAATACAGCAGAAATCATTGAGTAATTAACTTTTGCTTTTAGGTAAAACCAATCTTGGAACAATATAGAAAACGAAAGGCAACTTTTTCAACGTATCGTCATTTTTCGAATGATATGTTTCTTCCAAGTGATGATTGTTGTGATGAAATTATGACACCACTCCTGCGTAGGAGGGGTTTGATGACGAGACAAACGAGATTATCTAGAGAAAGCCGGTAAGCGGATATTTAAAGATTCTTATAATTATTAGCTAAATGAATTTACTCTAATTTCAGAACATCCGCTTCCTCCAATAATAAAAATCCATCAATTACCACAGCCTCCCAATCCAAGCAGCATCCGAATCTTATGCGCATGACATCCCTTCAAGTTGAAGATACCACAAAACCAAAAGGGGTGTTAACCAAAGTCAAACGATTGAAGTCGTTACCAGTCAATGAAGAGACTGTCCCTCCCATTGGTGAACTGTCCGAAGAAGTTCGAGAAAGAGCAGATACTTTCGATAGTTCTTTAGGTCAACGACCTCATTTTTTTAAACGATTTCTTAGCGTTAATACAAAGTAAGTAAATTGATAATTGTTTTTATTTTGAATTGTTAGTAAAGTTTTTCTTTAAAAAAGTAGAAGTAGGACTTTGTCTTCAATTGGTTCTTCAGGGACGGAATTAGATAATATCCAACGTTTACCTTCGACCTTATCCGGTGCTAGTGAATCAGACTATCCTGACGACGACGACGACGAAGGTAAGACAAGACATAGTGTCAATTCTTATGACATGAATAATTTCTATTTCAGCTCCAAAGTATGCTCTGTTAGCTCGTGAGCAAAGTAGTGAAGATCGAGAATATGGAAAAATTCCAATGAAAGTATATCTTACTTATATTTCTGCCTGTGGTCGAAGTCTTAGTTTTCTCTATTTATTATTTGCAATTGGTTATGAAGTAGTACGAGTTTATACAAATTTTTGGTTAAAAGAATGGAGTGATGAAATAAGCAAAAGTACCGGTGATGATGATTATAGTTATGTTATGTCACATTATTTTCAAATATACGTTATACTTAGTATTATTAGTATACTTGTATCATTATCACTTAATTTAATTGGAAAACAAGCAGGAGCTAATTCTAGAGAAAAATTACACGGTGGGATGCTTAATAGAATTGTTAGATGTCAAATGAAATTCTTCGATTCTACACCAATTGGTCGAATTCTTAATAGATTCTCATCGGATGTTGCTGTTGTTGATAGAGTTAGTATAAAATCTCAATCTTAATTATTATTTAATGTATTTTAATTTATACTTTTGTATATTATTACAGAAACTTTGTATTTCAATGCAGCGATTTCTACAATTTGTCTTCCTGTGTTTATCCGCAGTTGTTGTAAATGCTATTGTCAATCCTTGGTTCCTGATTGTAGCTGTACCAATTATTGGGATTTATTATTACATACAAAGATTCTATCGATTCTCTTCAAGGTATATTTTACATTTTAATACTTACTTACTCATGCGCAATGTATGGAATAAATTCATACAACTCTCTTGAAATTTAGAGAGCTACAACGGATTGAAGCAATTAGTAGAGGTCCAATTTATTCCCATTTCCATGAAACGCTTGAAGGATTATCAACAATACGTGCTTTTAAAGAAGAGCAAAGGTTTGCTGAAGAAATGTTTGCTCAAATTGATCTTAATAATACAGGTATTTATTTTTAATTATTTTTTAGTTTCCAATTACAAACCATGCATTCAATAACCCATTTTTATCAAAATCTAAAGAAAAAAATTCATGACATTTTTGACCATATGGATTAGGTGTTTTTCTCTCATTGAAAAAAAAATTGTTTTTCGAATTTAGATGAAAAAATGAATAATTCGAGGATGCTGATTTGATTTCGAAACTGTTGAGCTTTACATTTTATATTTCGGACACATGAAAATATGATAGGAATATTTTCAAAAGAATTATAATTACATTATATTATCTAAATCATATCATTCGGTAAAGTTTTTTGTGTAAGAAATAAGTAAAAGAAAACTTTTGCAATTCTTTTTATTTCTAAATTAGAAACTTTGATTAACTAAAGGTATGAGGAGAATATGAAATTACCCTACTGCAAATTAATTAACGCTTAAACGGATGTATTCATTGTATTTCCTGCTAATTTTCTTCCAAAAGAAAGAGAATCCATTCTTGTAACCAGTAGTTGATCAATTGGTGTTAATTTTGGCCCATCGTAAATTTCTGCAATTCAAAAAAATTCTTACCAAAACGTCTATAATAACAAATTAATAAAATGTTAGATTACTTGTGGTAACCGAGATCGATTTTGAGCTATCCATTACAGAAGATGAAGAAGAAGCAGCAGCCGAAACCCCTCCTCTCGTGCTGCACTGACTTGTGGTCTTTGTATTATTTATTTTATGATATCTGTCAAAATCTATCAAGAAAAGTATGACAATTTTTCATATTAAAATAAGAAGATTCTTTTAAAATTCTATGGAATTACTTGGAATTGACTTTGGCGTTGTTCGAAAAGGGTTATCCTTTCCTGGTTTCTCATTTTCTTTTTCCCCGTCGTCAGCAGTAGTGTCATTTTTGTCACCTTTATCAGACCGATTTTTAGCAAATGATACTTGAATTATTTTTGACTCGATAACTTCACCATTCATGAAGTTAACAGCTGCAATTGCTGCTCTTTTAGTGGTGAAACAAACAAATCCATATCCTTTAGAACGTCCACACTCTGCTGTAATAACACGAACAGATTTGATGCTTCCGAATCTTTTAAAGAGGTTGTGCAATTTTCCGTCATCAATATATTCATCTAAATTGTTTACGTAGAGGTTTCTTCCAGAGAATTGCTTTTGGCGTAGTAACTGCAAGTCCTTGTCTATTGATTCATAGCCCGACGACGGTGGTGGTGGTACTCTGTTGTACTTTACTTTTGACAGATATTCCAAAGCTGAAGTTGGCTTTCTAGAACTAGAACCACTTGATGAATGTGACTTTGTGTCATGGTCTTTTTTAATTGCTTCATGTTTTACTTTAACTTTACCATCAGCTGTGTCTGATTGGTTTCCATGTTGGTATTTAGGAATTCGATGAACTTGAATAACTTTTCCGTCCACTTCTTTGCCGTTCATATAATTTTCAGCAATTACTGCTGAATCAGATTCATCATAAATGACGCAACCGAGTCCTCGTGAATGTCCAGAACTTTTCATTATCATTCTAGACTCCTCTGCAGATCCGAATCTTGCAAAAATCTTGACGAAATCCTCCTCTGTCCAAGTCAAGGGAAAGTTTTTGACATATATGTATCGGCCTGACTAAATTCAAAAACAGAAAATATGAAATAAACCATCCCAGTAAATTACGATAATATGATCATTAGATTGATTACCCTGTCGTTTTCGCCTTGCTTTTGCATGTATTCTTTACGTGGTTCGGTTATAGCTCCTGCGCCTGCCACAACTTGATCGTAACTGCGTCTTAACGCCATATTTGTGATTAGAAGCTTTTTTTAATTAAGCTTGAGATAAAATTAACTTAGAAACAAATATTGCACCGACGGACGAAATGGATCTAAGTTTGCAAGAAAAGGCTGCAGAATTCACTCACAACAGCAGCAGCTGCTGAAAGTTGATAATGATGATGAATGACGTGTCCGGTCATTGAACTCTACTCGCTTTCAGTGAACCGCTAGAGAGAGAGAGAGAGTCGTTTCAAATCACAATTAAAAAAATTGTTAACAAAAGACTGACCACAATAATTTATTATTGAAATAAGAAATAATTGAAAGATTTATATTTTTAATTAATTTTAATTTTG
>JAQGCN010001263.1:0-10639 GCA_034699725.1 Friesea truncata | reverse complement strand
ATACGGACGGACGGACGGACGGACCCGATTAGTAAAACCATAAGCCTTTCCAGCTTCGCTGTCTGCGGCTAAAAATTAATAATTAATTAAAGAAAATATAATTTATCTATTTAACAATTAATAAGATTAATCTATATTAATTAAGAAAATTTAATATTTTTATGTCAATACAGCGCTTGGATTTCTCATGAGCGTACAAATCACTGTTTGATTTGAAAGCGACATCGCATACTTCACATTTCCAAAGGTTTTCCTTAATGTGATAGCGATTTAAATGATGGTTTTTGGAATTAATTTGAGCAAATGATTTTGTACAATAGGGACATTTGTAAGGTTTTTCACCAGTATGAATTCGAATATGATTAGTTAAATAGTTCTTAAGTCGAAATTCCTTCCCACAGTAATCACATTTGTATTCCTTCAAATCGGCATGGATCTTCATATGCGTATTTAAATTTGATATTGACCCACAGAGTTTTCCACATTTTGTACAATGCAATGGTTTAGTTGTACATTTGAGTTTAATGTGTTTGACTAATTGTGGTATATCTTCAATTTGTATTGGATTCCATCCATCTGAATCGCAAGATCCAATTCCATATTTTAATCGCAAATTATTCATTAAATCCTCAACATCTTGAATTTTTAGGAGAACACCAAAATCACCCTTGTGAATACGCATATGAGATTTCAAATCATTTTTCCATCCACATTGTTTTCCACATTCTTTACATTTGTAAGGACTTTCATCTGAATGTACTCCAACGGTGTGATAGCTTAACTGACTCTTTGATGGTGCTGGATATTTGCAAATTGAGCAAATGAATTTACTTTCTCTTGTGTGGGTTATCATATGTCTCTTAAAATCTGAATTTGTTTTGAATTGTTTTGTACACTTTGTACATTTGATGAATCCAATTGCAGTATGATCTTTCAAATGGTTGTAAAAGTGGTGTTTCAATCTGAATTTTTTACCGCAGTAGTTACATTGAAATGGCTTTTCTTCTGTGTGGATTTTTCTGTGGTAATACTTCAAATATCCTTCCTGTTTGAAATATTTATTGCAGATATTGCATTGATATAGTCCCTTATTGGTGTGTTTGATAATGTGCTGGGACGACACTGCTTTGGTTTTAAATGATTTCAATAAAAGTGTAGAATTGCGTTGCCTTTCAGAATTTGATTGTTGTATTTGAGTTTCGTTTGTTTTAAACATTTTTTAAGAATTCCAAACTGATTTAATAGGAAGATTTGAATTCAAAATAATCCTGAATTTTATTCTTAAAATATAAAAAAAATTCCTTAAAGAATTTAAAAATTTAATTAAAAAATAATTATAATTTTATATTACTTATAACTTACAACTTTTGTGAACCAGATTATTATTTTTTACATTTCGGAGTTATCACGAAAGAAATGTTTGCTTTAGTAAATCCAGAAATGAACTCAGACACAACATGGACCCTTTTGCCTTTCTTTTTTACATGGATTTATAAAAATCTAATTTTAGGATTGGATTCTCAGAATTTAATAAACCAACAAGCAGTCATTTAGGCTTGTATTGGAAATTTATCGATATGACATTTTACATGGCCAGAAGCTAATTTTGAGCAGAAGTGAAGGTAGGATTTCCATCGATTAAATCCACTTGCAATGAAACTCCTTTCTTTTTTCATCCCTTTCTTCTGGAGAAAATAAAAATTGTTAAGGAAAGAATGACTTTTGAGCAGTGAAAGGTGGCATGGCAGGCAGAGACAAGTTCGTGTAGCCAAATGCGTTAAATAATCAACGACATATGTGGATATAATTATAAAATTAAAAAGATGAAATATCTTTGGATTGAAAACTGGGCTTAAAATTGTGAATATTATTTATTAAAAATAAAATAATTCAAACCCAAAGTTTCTTCTTCATTATAATAAAAAACATAAAATAAAAATTAATAATTAATTAATAAAAATATAATTTATCTATATAATAATTTATTAATATTTTTATGAGTTTCAATACTGTGCTGGGATTTTTCATAACTATACAAAGAACTGTTTGATTTGAAGGCGACATCGGATTCTTTACATTTCCAAAGTTTTTCCTTTATGTGATAGCGATTTAAATGAAGGTTTTTGGAATTAATTTGAGCAAATGCTTTTGTGCAATAGGGGCATTTGTAGGGTTTTTCACCCGTGTGCGTTCTAATATGACAAATTAAATGGTGCTTGTGTCCAAATTCCTTCCCACAATAATCACATTTGTATTCCCTCCTCAAATTGTGATGGATCTTCATATGTATATTTAAATTTCCTTTTGACCCAGAGAGATGTCCACATTTTGTACAATGGAATGGTTTGGTTGTGGATTTGATTTTAATGTGTTTGATTAATTGTGGTATATCTTCAAGTTGTATTGGATTCCATCCATTTGAATCACAAGATCCAATTCCATATTTCACTCGCAAATTATTCATTAAATCCTCAACATCTTCAATTTTCAGTAGAACACCAAAGTGAACCTTGTGAATACGCATATGCCGCTTCAAATCATTTTTCCATCCACATTGTTTTCCACATTCTTCACATTTGTAAGGACTTTCATCTGAATGTACTCCATCGGTGTGATATTTTAAATGACTCTTTGATGGTGCTGGATATTTGCAAATTGTGCATGTGAATTTGCTTTCTTTTGTGTGGGTTATCATATGTCTCTTAAAATCTGAATTTGTTTTGAATTGTTTTGTACATTTTGTACAATTGATGAGTCCTTGTCCAATATGATCTTTCAAATGGTTGTAAAGATGTTGTTTCATGCTGAATTTTTTACCGCAGTAGTTACATTGAAATGGCTTTTCTTCTGTGTGGATTTTTCTGTGGTAATACTTCAAATATCCTTCCTGTTTGAAATATTTATTGCAGATATTGCATTGATATGGTCCCTTATTGGTGTGTTTGGGAATGTGCTGGGACGACTCAGCTTTGGTTTTAAATGATTTCAATAAAACTGTACAATTGCGTCTCCTTTCAGGATTTGATTGTTGCATTTGAGTTTCGTTTGTTTTAAACATTTTTCAAGAATTCCAAACTGATTTAATAGGAAGATTTGAATTCAAAATAATCCTGAATTTTATTCTTAAAATTATAAAAAAATCTATAAAGAATTTAAGAATTTAATTAAAAAATAATTATAATTTTATATTAATTATAACTTACAACTTTTGTGAACCAGATTATTATTTTTTACATTTCGGAGTTATCACGAAAGAAATGTTTGCTTTAGTAAATCCAGAAATAAACTCAGACACAAGAAAGAAGGACCCTTTTGCCTTTCTTTTTTACATGGGTTTATAAAATTTAATTTTAGAATTTGATTCTGAGAATTTAATAAACCACCAAAAACACATTTAGGGTTGTATTTTTGGGCTTGACATTTGACATCGACATCGCCAAAATTTGGGCAGAAGTAAAAGTTAGACTTTTCACCGGGGATTTGTAGAAGAAATTTCATCATTCTTTCTTCTGGAGAAAATGAAAATTGGTAAGGGCTGCTTTTGAGGACTGAAGGGGTGGTGGGAATAGGGATGGGACAGGGAATTATGCGTGGCGTGTTATCATGGCCAAGTGCATCGAATAATCGACAATCTGTGGATTGAATCCGTAAATGTTGGACTTAAACTCATGATAATGAATATTAATTTTATATAAAAAAAAAAAATCTAAAAGTCTCTTTTTATTCAACATCTTTATATGATTATTTTCCTTTTGACGTACCGAGATTTTCGCATTTGTGTGTATTTGATTATTTGTATTGGATTCAATCCATCTGAATCCCAGAATTTCTGGCCATAATGAGCCAGAATCAACTCATAAATTATTAATTAAATCCCCAACATCTTAGATTTTCAGGAACACCAAAGTCACCCTTGTGATTGATTACACATATAAGACTTCGCCCCAAATTTGAATGTACGCCTTCAAGGGTGTGAATTTTTAAATAAGCTTTAGTTGGTAAGTCTCTAATTTGCAAATTGTGCAAATAAATTTACTTAAATCCAACCCCATCCCACTCAATCACATTTGAATTTATGTTGAAGTTCCATTAATTTTTTACAAGAGCTCTGAAGAAGGTGAGTTGGAGTTAAATTTTTTAATGAATTACTGAAATATAACAAATAAAACATTATTAATTAAACTAAATAAATTATTATAAAAACACAACCAAAATCAATTAAATTTTTTTTTTCCTTTGATGTGTATAAGAGAGTCACTTTTTAATTTTTTATTTAAGCGTCGTCAAAACCACCGCCAAAATTTAAATCGCGGATGAGTTGTCAATTCAGTTTTTGCCGAATTGAATTTTTTGTTTTTAATTTATTTCCACCATTGATTTTGTTTTAATTAAAATATCAATCAAATTGGTAACAGTTCCAATATCCTCTTCATTTCAAAGTCATTATCATTTTTTTTATTTAATATTCTGTGATCCATACAATTAACTGCAATGGTAAGGTTCTTTCATCAAATTCAATAATTCATTATTAAAAACATGTGTTTTATTTATTATTTATAGCCACTGAAATTGGAGGTGAAAAGAAAATTAACTGCAAGATCAGATCGAGTTAAATGTGTTGATTTACATCCCTCTGAACCATGGCTTCTCGTAGCTTTGTACAATGGGAATGTCCATGTATGGAATTTTGAAAATCAAGTTCTCATCAAAACATTCGAAGTAATTAAGTTTAATTATTTAAAACCCAATATCATTAAAATTTATGATTAATTTTTAGATTTGTGACATCCCTGTTCGAGCTGCTAAGTTTGTAGCAAGGAAGAATTGGATTGTCACAGGTTCAGACGATGTAACAGTCAGAATATTCAATTACAATACACTTGAGCGTGTACATTCATTTGAAGCTCATGCTGATTATATTCGTTGTATTGCTGTCCATCCAACTCAACCTTATCTTCTTACAAGCAGCGGTAAGAAACTAACGTAGTTTATACTACAACTGAACTTTGTTTAACTGAATTTTTGTTAAATAGATGACATGACTATCAAACTTTGGAATTGGGAAAAAGCATGGTCTTGTCAACAAGTCTTCGAAGGACATACACACTACGTTATGCAAATTGTAATCAATCCAAAGGATAACAATACTTTCGCATCAGCTTCATTGGATCGTAATGTCAAAGTGTGGCAATTGGGATCACAAACTGCTAATTTTACCCTGGAAGGTCATGAAAAAGGTGTTAATTGTGTTGATTATTATCATGGAGGAGAGAAACCTTATCTCATCTCTGGAGCTGATGACCATACTGTCAAAATTTGGGATTATCAAAACAAAACTTGCGTACAAACTTTAGAAGGACACACAAGCAATGTTTCTGCTGTGGGATTTCATCCTGAACTTCCAATCATAATTACAGGATCAGAAGATGGGACGGTTCGTCTTTGGCATGCAAATACTTATCGTCTTGAATCAACTTTAAATTATGGTTTGGAACGTGTATGGGCCATTGCTTGTCTCAAAGGTTCGAACAACGTAGCAATCGGATACGATGAAGGGAGTATTTTAGTCAAGGTATTTTTTGTAAAATATATTTTGCTTATGAACACTACTCTCTGAATATCCTTTTTTCATTCTCCAGGCTGGTCGTGAAGAGCCTGCATTGTCAATGGATTCAAGTGGTAAAATTATTTGGGGTCGTCACTCTGAAATTCAACAAGCAAATCTAAAAGCTCTTTCTGATGGTGCTGAAATCAAGGATGGTGAAAAATTGCCACTTGCTGTTAAGGATATGGGAAATTGTGAAATATATCCACAAACTATTGCACACAATCCAAATGGAAGGTAAGATAATAATACAACGGCATTATAACCCAGGCAATGCGATAATATTTTAAATTCATTAATCTTTCTAAGATTCGTTGTCGTTTGTGGTGATGGAGAGTACATCATATACACTGCAATGGCCTTACGTAACAAAGCTTTTGGACCTGCTCAAGAATTTGTTTGGGCTCAAGATTCTTCTGAATATGCAATCCGTGAAAATACGTCATCTGTTAAACTTTTTAAGAATTTCAAGGAAAAGAAGGTGTTCAAGCCTGAATTTGGAGCAGAAGGTAATTTAATGTAAATAGCCAAATTCAGGTTATATTCTGACTGGATGTTGAATTTTTAGGAATTTTTGGTGGATATCTTTTGGGCATCAGATCCATTTCCGGACTTGCATTCTATGATTGGGAGACTCAAGAATTGATACGTCGGATTGAAATCACACCAAAATGTGTCTATTGGTCAGAAGATGGACATTTGCTCTGTATTGCTACTGAAGAAAGTTATTTCATATTGAAATACAGTGAACAAGCTGTGGTAGCATCCAGAGAATCCAAAGAAGGTGTCTCTGAAGATGGATATGATGATGCGTTTGAAGTTGTGAGTGAGAATCAGGAAACTGTAAAAACAGGAACATGGGTAGGGGATTGTTTCATTTATACTAATAGTGTAAATCGACTCAACTATTATGTTGGTGGAGAAATTGTCACTGTTTCTCATCTTGATAGGTAAATATAACTATTCAATCAATTGGCCATAATTAATGCATTTGTATTTTTTCAGGATTATGTACTTGTTAGGGTACATCCCAAAGGACAATAGACTTTATTTGGCTGATAAAGACCTCAATGTAGTGTCTTATTCTCTCCTCGTTTCAGTTTTGGAATATCAAACTGCAGTAATGCGTCGAGATTTTGATACAGCTGATACAGTTCTTCCAACAATTCCTAAAGATCAAAGAACTCGTGTTGCTCATTTCTTGGAAAAACAAGTATGTCATTTTTATTATTTCAATTGTGTTCTTTTTTAAATTATTATGTTAAATTTAGGGTTTTAAACAACAAGCTTTAGCAGTATCATCGGATCCTGAGCATCGATTCGATCTTGCCCTTCAACTTTCTGACCTTAAAACGGCATATGACATCGCAGTTGAGACTGAGCATGAGCAGAAATGGAAACAAATAGCAGAATTAGCTCTGTCTCAGTGCAAATTTGATTTGGCTCAAGAAGCACTCCATAAAGCGCAAGATTTAGGAGGACTAATGCTATTGGCATCATGTGCAGGTATTTATATTGTTTCAACTTCAGCAATTAGCATACACGTACTACATGAAAGTTGTTTTTCTATTCTTAGGAAATGGTGATATGATGCAGAAAGTTGCAGCCTCAGCAGAAAAAATGGAAAAGAACAATATTTCATTCACGTCTTATTTTCTATTGGGAAAACTTGAAAAATGTTTAGAAATTCTTATTAGTACTGATAGAATACCTGAAGCAGCATTTTTTGCCAGAACGTATTTACCAAGTCAAATGCCGAAAGTTGTTTCACTCTGGAAAGATTCATTGGGAAAATTAAGTGAGAAGGCTGCTCAAAGTTTAGCAGATCCAGTTCAATACGAAAATCTATTTCCGGACTACGCTGTTTCTCTGACTGCAGAAGAATATATTAAACCACAGCGACAACAAAAGATTAAAGCACATGCGTATCCTACACTGCCTGTAAGTATTACTCACCTATTAAGTTCTATGATTGATTTTATATTGAAATTTTTATAGCCTTTATCTGAGCGAAATGTAATCGAAGAAATGAAATCTGGAATTCGTATACAACCACATGCTTTCGGACCAGATGGTGATGCTGCTGCTGCATCACCTACTCGTGCTAACGTCCAATCTCTACCACATCCTTCAACTGCTCTTCCACAAAATCAGTTTGTTGGGATTCCAACTACGCCTCAACCCATCGCTATGCAAATGCAAACTCCACTTCAACCAATTCCAGTCGCTTCTTCTGGAGCTGCTGTCGCGGCTGCTGGTGCTGCAGGTTCTTCCTCATTCCACCAAAAAGATGATAAAAATGTAGGGGATGTATTACGAAGTGGGGTTACACAATCAAATTATTTAGATGAAGATGAATATTTAGATGAAGAGTTAGATTTGGATGGAATTAATTTGGATGATGATGGTTTGGTAAGTAATTTTGAACTTGGACTTTACTAATAATTAATTTAATTTTTCTTTGTTTTGATAGAATTTGGATGATGAGGATCTTTTGGATGATGAATGATTAATATTCATTTTGGTCAAAATTATTTTGTAAATTATCTGTTTAATCTTTCAGAATTATAATTTTCATGGGATATTGAGCATAAAATTAGTTTAATCCAATCCATGAATTAATAAAAACAAATCAAATAAACTGTTCTTAAGAAAATAAAAAGTAGCGAAAGAAAATACCAACTTGTCTGTCTATCTGCTCGCACTGACAGCATTCAAGGTTGCTAGGACAGTTAAATTGAATCAATTTCCTCATAAGGTTGTCCGATAACTCTGTTATTTTTTGGAATTGAAAAAAAAATCTAAATTATTTTTCAATGCAAGTTGCTAGGAACGATTAACATTGAACCAAATGGAAAAAAGATCTAAAAAAGATCTAAACTTGTTTTTTCCGATTTCAAAAAAAAATCGAGTTATCGGACAACCTTATAAACAAATTGATTCAATTTAACTGTCCTAGCAACCTTGGACAGCATTGGTCGTTAGGAATTAATAAATAAAGTAATAAAGGTTAGGAAGTTTTAACAGAAAGAAATGTGAAGGAAAAAGTTGTTAAATTAATTGTAAATTCTAAACAACTTTTTGAGGTTTATTAGGCAATGCATTTCGAAAGAAAGTTTTTTCCCGTGCTCTTTCTATGGTAAACTTTTGACCTCTGGTTGACCCAGAAGGAATGGTCATGGAAATTCTGGAAATCACTTAGCACAACTAAACTATATTTTCCAAGAGTCTAAATCGTAGTGTAGATTATAATCTAAGTTATTTAAGCTCTAATCAGAGATTTGTGAATTTGTTTATTTTCTAGAAAAAATTATTTTTAATTAATTATTTTCTAAAACAAAAGCGGTTGCTATTCACAAATCACACACAACTGTCTGGCTCTAATAGGAATTTCTCAGAACTTTTTCTTTTCGTATGGAAAGGGTGTTATGTTTGTGCGTGTATTGTTGGATTCAATGATTTTAATGAAGGAAATCTATAAAATATTAAAATAGAATAAATATTTAAACCCAAATTCAATTAAAGTTCGTATTACCAATTTCTCCTGCTCCAAATCCGTAAAACGTGTAGGTCTGCCGAAACGGTGCACGTAAGCTTCAAAGTAATACAAGTTTTTAAGTTTCGCACATGAAATTAAGTAAGAAATTGCTTTGACTTCATCCATCCATGCATTCGATATGTGAAGCCGCTTCAAATCTATAGAAAACACACAAAAAAGATTAAACTTGAACATTATGTAAATAATTTTATACGAGGATTTACCGATTAAGTCCCCTAAATTCGGAATAGAAGTATTGAGATTCCTAGTAGGATGTTCACTGACAAAATCCACATCCTCAGCATTTCCTGTCAATTCATCCCAAGTTAATCCAGAATTCGAATGAATTTTAAGTTCTTCAAGATGTGTTATATTTTTAAATACAAAAGGAAGAAAATCAGGAACAATTCCTTCAAGGTGTAATTTTTTAAGCATTGTGAATCGTAGGACTGTATTCTTGAAATTAAGCAAGGATTCCGTTTTGAGGATTAAAGTGCGTACACTTTCCAAAGATTCATTCAAAGACGGATTTGCGAATGGTTTGTCCAATTTGAGGAATTTTAATTGAGGAAAGTTGGACTGCTCCAGTTTTAGTTTTCCATTCATTCCGATGCTTAGTTTCTTGAGGTTTTCCATTATTGGAAATTGTAACTCTTCCAGTCCTGTTGAATTCTTTGTTTCAATTTCCAATACCTTGAGATTATTAGCTTGAGAAAGGAGTTTGTTTAACAATTGAACACGCTCATCCGCTTCTGTGTTAGTTAGTGTCTCTTCTCTAAAGTTTAGACATAGTTTTTTAAGTGGAACGATGGCATTAAATAATTCAGGTCTTTTCAAATATTCAGAGACATTGTTGGTCCCAATACTTAAATGTTTGAGTAATGGAGCCGACTCCGTGTTTAATTCTACGAATTCAACCCCAACTTCCTTGAGCAAAGGGGCTTGTCCAAGATTTACTTGAAGCTTGGTTTCTTTGCTACCTGATGAATATAACTGCAACAGTTCCAAATTGTCTAGATTTTTGAGATTGAGCTTCCAAAGATGTTCCGTATGGTTGAGATGTCTTACAACGAGAAGTTTCAGCGTCGTAGAATGTTTAAGAATGAATTCTTCAATTGACTCTTGAACCAGAACCAGAGACACTTCTTCGGTAGGGTTGCCAACGATGAGAGTTAGTTGAGTAAGTTTAAAAGGAATTTGAACGATCTCTTTCAGCCTTTGTAAATTAACATTATTTGAGGAGATCCTGATTCTTAACTTAAGTCGAATACCCCTTGTAGCAATGGATTGAAAAATAGTAATATGATCTCTCCAATTATCTTCCGTCATTTCACCTTTATGCTGTCCCAATTTTACTTGTTGAATATTAGGAGCAGAATTCAATATTAATTTCACAAAGCTCGTGTCCATTCGTCCCAATTCCAAAATTCTTAATTTCGGAAGGCATAACTGATATTCACGTTTCATATCCACATCGTTCCAGTAATTCAATAGGT
>JAQGCN010001262.1:0-10642 GCA_034699725.1 Friesea truncata | reverse complement strand
GAATTTTTAATGCTTCCTTCCTTATTGTTAATATATTAACATTGAGCCAATTCTTAATTGAGTTGTAATTAAAAGTTAGTCAAACTTAAGCAAAATGTAAGAAAAAGTAACTCTAGCGTATGAAAATGTTTTAATTAGGATTTGTAAGTTATGGTTCACGTTTTCTTTTTACTTACTTACCTGTCCTTGTCGCCAAAAAAAATTGGTAACATTTTTTCATTTATTTTTGAATAACGAAGAGTTAATTACCGGTAATTCACGTTTAAGAGCCTTGAACTCTCAAACATGTCATAATCAGGTGAAATGGATGTGACATTTTTGACGACGACGTGAGATTGAAATCCATTATCACTTTCCCTTTTTGTGAATATTTTTTGTATCAATTCAAAGATTACTGCCTTAATCATAAGGTATGGTGGTTAATTGTAATGTAATTTGATGCAAATTTCCCACATGTGGTTTAAAAAGCTAAAGGTCAGGGAAAGTGAAAACTTAAAATTAGGAAAATTACACAACAAAATCACACATTATGGTTTCTCATATTTGTTAAAGGATATAAAATTTCTATTTTTATTCCAGTTTATTGGAATTGCACTTGGAGTAAACGCTGGAGATGATCATCACGCAGATGCTCCACCACCAGGACCTGGACTTCTATCTCGTCTATTTGGTGGACTATTAGTTCCAGAATACCCTGGGGAAAAAACAGAGACAATCCTTCCAACTGTCGTCAAAGACCACCATGAGCACGTCTGGATTAAGAAACCTCACTTTCAGGAAGAAGTTGCAGAATCTTTTGGAAAGAAACAGAAACAAATCATCCATAAACATGTTAAACATCAAAAAGTAATCCATGAGAATCATCTTCACAAACATATTCTCAATGAACATACTCAACATAAAGTACATACACACAATCTTCATAATTATATTCATCATATTCACGAACATACAAAGGAACAACAACATATCCATAAACCGGTATATCATCAATATGAACATCATCAACATAAAGTAACACATGAAAACAGAGTTAAAGAGACGGAAGCACATAAGGATGTCCATCAACACTCGGAAGTTGTAACAAAAACCCAAGCTCCACCCATTCATCAGAAGGAATGGTCCATCCTTGGGTGGCTTCAAGCTTGGAGACCATGGTAGATTCATGGTGGAGACAAAAACGTTAGTCGAGGTTGAAGAAATTCTTCTGAATTCTTTCCATTTTACTCTGCTCTGTGGTCAAAAATCTTTGGACCAATTTTACAAATTCAAGCAGAGTCAACGTCTGAAACTAACCACAACTTTGTAGAATTCTAGTCTTTGAATATTTGCTCTTGTGTGTTCTTTTTTTTTGTATGCATTTTCTGTAACTTTATTTTCATTTATATCCAATTACTTTACGTTTTTTGCGAATTGTCAATATAATTCCTCTTTTGATTTAAAAAAATTCAAAAATACATTAAGACAATTTGTAAATTTGCATATCTTGATTTTTCCTTAATTATCATATCATTAATAATTCCAAGTGTAAAAGCCATCATAAGCTAAGAAAAATAAAAACAAGTTTTTCTGTATTATTTTTTTTATCTTAATCTGAAGTTGATTTTATTTTTTCTTCTGTTTTTGACACTGAATTGATAGTTTAGAAATTAATTATAATATTTAAAAAATATGAAGAGATGAGATGTTTTTTGAAAAATCAAGTTAAAAATCACGAATCGCTGCATTATATTTACTTATAGTCGAAGTAAGATTTTCCAATTTAATAATTTTAAATTCAATAATTTCGGATGAAAATATTGAAATCAGTATACGTGGGACTGTAAGTTTTTGTACGAAGGCTATTCACAAAGTTATCGAATGCCCTTGAGCTAGAAATTGTGGTGAGTTTAGCCAATGATGAAAATATATGAGCAGTATCCTAGCATTCTATTTTTTAATGAAAAATTGGAAATATAAACCTCCACTACTTACAACAAACCACAGAAATTGTAGTACCACATTGTTAGTTCTGAACATTAGTTTTTGGTATATTAGATTATGGTTTTGTCGTGAGTAGTGTTGTGTGGTAATGTTGTGTTATAAGAGATTCTTATATTTAGTAATGTAATGTAACTTACGTTACATTGGAGTCTTCTGGGCTTTAGGGTTTAAAGAGTTCTCTATTGATTTTATGGACCAGGCCGGATCAACATTTGGCATTGAGATCCTAAAACATCGTCTCCATTTCTCCTCGTTTTGACCAAAAAAAAACAGAAAGGGAGCAAAGCGATGGAGAAAAGAGAAAAAGATAGGGAAAATCCTCATCTTTTCTCAAGAAAACTTTTCCAACCAAAAGAAAGAGAAAGAAGAGCATTCTTTCTTTAAGAAAAGTCAACATCCCTTCTTGCTTTGCTTTGAGTGAGTCAGGGAAATAAAAACTCTGGAAAACTGATAAAAAGGGCGGCGAAGGAAGACACAAGAACAAGAACAACTTTGGTTGAATTGAATGGGATGTTGTAATTACATGTTTCATGTATAGAAATATTTCTTTCAAGTCCAAAATTATGTAATTGATCTTATTGGTATAGTAAAAAATTAGATTGGTTTCATTTTATTGAAAGAATTCAATATATTGCGGGTTTCTTTTTTCATTACAGAAGTAAAGAACATAATCATGGACAGAGCTTTCTTTTTTCTTGAACCCACACAACTGACGTGAGCGGGGTGATATTCGAAAAGCTCTCGTTGACGTTAAAGCTTTTCTAAAAAAAATTAGCCGTAACGCTCACTCTTATAGGAAACTTCCTAAATTTTCAGTAGTAACCTACTGAAAACAAAGCACTTTCTTATTTCTAAATTATTATTTATTGTTATAATTTCGCTGAATCGCTAATGCCAGCATAGCACCCAGCCTATTGAAAACTGTTTTTTATTTTCAAGAAATCAACTGACGTTTAGCCTATCCCAAAATTAAATGCTTTTTTCCTTCGCTTGTCGCTCTACATTGCTTTTATTCAAAATCTTTCCCATAAAGGTAAAAATAGAAATCTCTAATTAGTTTATCTTTAAAAAAAAGCCCTACCGCAAAAGTTAATTTTTTTACAAATTATTTTTCATTTTAAAAGAATTGATAAAAATCTGATTTTAATCTAAAATCAACTTCATTCCTTTTGTATTGTTTCTAATAGCTAAAAGAAAGGAAAAGAGAAAGGAGTCTTTAAATTGCAATAATGAAAATCAAAGAGTCAATTCCTTTCTTCTTTTCTCGTATTTCTGTCTCTGAGTTTGAGAATGGTAATGGGAAGTCGTAGTCTAGAAATTCCAGTAGTAGTAGAAGTAAGGACCGATTTTTCTATTTTAACCGTCGTCCATAGAAAACGAGGCTCCATCAACTCGAGTGAGTAGTAGAAACACAGTAGTGAGCCCATGAACTTTCTCCCTGCTTCGACTCAGTAAAGTGTAGTATCCTTATTCCTGTAGTAGAGTAAAGTATATCTAAACTTGCTTTCTCCGTTTCTTTCCGCCGGTGAAACTCGTAAAAGCCTCCTCGACTCCGAATCCTTGAATTTTCTTCAAAAAACTTTCTCCACTACGGATTCGTCTATACGGCGGCGACCAGGAACAACGTCCTCTCAGTCAACCTCAAATTTTACAAAAACAGAGGACACAAATTGGTTCAAAGTAAATAAATAACAGCATTCTTAAACATCAAGCCTTGTAATTTAACATAACATCACAAAGACTGGTGGAAGTGATTGGATCCGTGAAAAAGAAAGGAGATCCAATTACTTTTGTAGTTTATTTCGAGCTCTTAATTAATTTGGATCTGCTTCTGTTGGATTTTTTTGCCGGTGAAATGGAATCACGTCTTTGTCTCGGATTCAGTGAACAATGATGAAAATAATTTTTTTCTCAAGTGGAAGTGAAAGTGAAACATGCGTGTGATTTTAGTTAGTAAAAACCCCTGACATAAACAACAAGGAGGCCCACTCCATTTTCTTCTTAGAACACAAGGATAAAGATCGATTCTAAAGATCCTTTTGTGCGTGTTAATAACAAATTATTGAACGAACTGGACAAAAAGGAGTTGGTGAATATTCACACACAAAATCTGAATTTTATGAATCTACTTACTACAAAAAGAGGTGGAGTACTTTCTTTCAAAGGGAGAAAAATTGTTAGGGTGCGGTAAGTTAAGTGAGTAAGTAGAAAGTTCGGACTAAGAAAGAAAGTGGAATAACTCACAGGTATTCCCTCCCTAATTACTACATTAGACCTCGGCTTACAATTTCAATAGTACAATTTATACCTGACGAAGGTGTTAAAGGAATTTTGGATAGTGCTTAATATTTACTCTTGAAACTGTTGTTGGCATATTAAAGGCTCAAAAGTTAAAAGCATTAGAATTACAATTCGGAGAAACTTTAAGGACGACGTGAGACGCGTGTTGAAGTGGATTGTAGAATTGTGTACGGGAGAAAGTGAATCCGATTCAAGCTTACAACAGAACAGATACAAAGGTAAAGATAGCTTTTGAAAATCTTTTTATTTAATATTTCTGTTTTAAAGAATATGAAAAGATGAAAAAACTTTTTGGAATCAAAAACAGATCTTTCTCATCCTTTTCTTTTTTTCATAATATCAAATTCCTCAAGCATGTGTAAAAAAAGCATATAATATGAGTCAAAGTTACAACTTCTATAATGTTACTAACGTATTTGAATATTGTTGTTTGAGGATAGTAAAAAATGGATTCAGAGTTTAGGGTTTTTGTCTTTTAGTTTTCATTTTTATATAAAGAGAAAGCATCAAATCTATAAGCTGCTTAAGTTTACACCTTAACACTTTCACAAAACAGCTTGAGAAAGACACTGACTTGCTCAGGTGAGAAGCTAAAACGATGAAACCTGCTTTAAGTATATTTACAGAAATCGTGAAGTATAAATTCTTACAACTTGTAACAAAATATAATTTAGGACGTTGTATAGAAATATGTTAAATGGTCAAGTAGAAAGTAAAGTGTTTGGGTAAGGATAGCAGAAAAAGAATGAGAGTTCTAAGTGATTGAGTCATTTAAGCGGAAAATTGGTACGATGCGAAAATGGACCACTCCCCTGGGGTTTCCTTTTTCTGAAACGAATTCCTGTTCCCTATTAATCTAAAACTGTAGCTTATAAGACTATTATTCTAGAACAAAATTTCAGAGGATGGATAATCCATCGTAAAGTGAAAGCTCCTGTTCCTGCCAATTCACTTTTCCCTTATTCCATTTTCTAACTCTGAAAATTTACTCGAGCCAACAGCAGAAGCATATCTCTCTAATGTTTAATCCAAAACATAGTAAATGTATAAAAGGAAAGTAAGAGGGGTGGTAGTCGTGGTTTCTATACTTGATTTCCTTCTAACACTAACCTCAAGAACCAATGATAATGCTTAAATGAACAAATTAGATACCATGCTAGTCACCTTTCCAACCAACGGAGTGAAACTATAGTAAAGGATTTCTGAGAACTGATTTCCTTCTCTTTTGTTTTCCCAATAACCTCTCAATCGATTATTCAACTTAACTGAATCTAGATCTCAATGTAATACAATTTTTGAAACACACTCCTATGTTTACTTTCATGTAAACAACTTGTAGCATAATTTCCTGATTTTGCAAATTAATTTTTGTAATGTACAAAAATAATGATAAGAAAATAATTCAATGCAAGAAGTGGAACCTTAATAATTAAAAAGGAGAAGTGTCTCTTTTCATTGAAATGTGAATGAGAGTTTTGAATAGATTTGTGATAATTAAGGAATAAGGTGAATTGAAATTGTATTTGAAGGGAAATGAATGTCAAATGAAAAACATTTCTGAACAGGATAAAACAATAGAGAGTTAGTTAGGAAAAAGAGGGTCTCCTGAAGTTATTAGGGAGATATCAAGTTAAGTTTTCACTCGTCTTCCCGGAATTTGAACTTCCTCTTTTGTTTTCTTTGACAACTTCACTTTCTCTTCTTCAACTTCATCATCCACTTAAAGCCCCTTGCATAAGTAAAGGAATAGTGTGGAGTGTTGTGTTAGTGTAAAAAGAAGGTAGAGAAACCCAAGAGATTTAAGAAAAGTTAAGGAGTGAAAGAAGGTGAGGACAAAAGGAAAATTCATAATTGATAAGAAGAGGAGGATGGAGAAAGAAAAGGTGTTTGAGAATTTTGTTGGAATCCCTTTTTCTTTAAGGAGATTATGGAAGGATCCCTTCCTCTGATTCATACACCTCCTCATCTTGTCTTCTTAGCTTTGTCTTACATTGACATTTCCTTAAGTCTTATTAATTATTTCTTATGATGAGGAAAACCCTCTGTAAGTTAAAACAAAGTAAAGGAACTGTGAAACTCTTTTTGTCATCATGAATGAACCAAGGAGGTTATCGATCGCCTTTTGTCGGTTTTTAGTCAGTAGAAGTCTTTTCCAGCAGCAGCTTACAAGCTCCAGAGAAAAGTTGAAGAAAAGTTTCCTTCTACAGAGTTTAAGTGCTTCCTTGCTTTTTCTTTCTTCTGATACGAGGTCCTTTTCTCAGTTTTTTTAAAGAAGAAACCAGCAGGGGATGGGTATAAAAATGGAGTAACAGGAGAAAATACCTAAAGAATTGACAGCTAAAAATAAAGAAAATCCAGCTTATTGCAATGAGAAAAAAATAAAATAACTTTTTAAAAAACTCGTTTTTAACTTTTTCTGGTCAAAGTTTATAGAAATTATTAGTCCTATTCAAAATTTGCAAAATACAATAACGAGGAATTTAAATTGGAGTTAATATAATTTGAAAGTGTAAAAAATCAGAATGCTTGTTTGTAACACTGATAAAGTATCGTACGATATGTTAAAAGTAAAGGAATTGGTTGGTTGGCTGTGTTTGGATTCAATCATAATTCCTTTCTTCCCCCCGTGTGGCCTTATTATTATTGGTTGAAGAGAAAGTAGCGTCGAGCCCAGATCTACCTTATGTTATTAATGTATTGCAACAAAAAAAAATCTCCAGAGAAAGGATTCCAAGAGTTTCTTATAAGAAGAAAGTGACAGGGGAAAGAGGGGGAAATAAAAACAAAAGAGTAAATTGTACTGACAGCTTTGCCTCAAAATGTGGAACAAATTGGAGAATTCTGGAACTCGCATATACACACACAAAGAGCAGAGAACCCAAGATCCGTTCCTCGCGCTTTCCCTTTCTTCAACTAGGCCACTCACTTTCTCTTTTCCCCAACTTGGCATCTGCCCAAAAGCACACTTTCTCCAGATCTCTATTTTTGTACCCTATTCTTTCTTTTTTACTCAAAGAAGGACTCCGACTCCTTTCCTTCTGATGCTGAGTTAAGGGAAAAAAGTCAGGGATGGATATTCCTCCTTCGAGGTTTCCCAACGAACACATTTAAAATTCCCTCTGGCCACTTTCACGATCTGATTAACTTTGTTTCTTTTCTGTATTCGGTCCTTCCTACACATCATGTCGGATAAGATCATGGAGGAATGAAGACAAGAGAAAGATTATGAATGACTTCAACCAATCAGCACATAGGACAAAGATAAACAAAAATTTAGAGGTGCAATTTAATATATGTCTACCATTCTACATTCTTAACTGAGACTTTCAAAAATAACTTAAAGTAAAAACAAAGCCAGTCAGAGAAAGCAGTTTTTACTTTTAAAAGAATTGTTGACAAAAATCAATGCGAGTATTTTTATATACATTTTTGTGATTATTAGTTTTCAGGACGTTAAGTTACTAAAAAGAGTTCAAAACGACCATGTTGCATGAAAATAAATTTAAATTGAGTAGACACGTCACGAACATATTATGGAAGTTGATTCCTTAGAATTGATAAGCAGAGGTTTAAAATGGTAAGGTGCTATTGCTTTGATATGTTTCATTTCCTTAAAATCCATCTGTCACTTTCTCTTGCCCCGATAAGACAAGGGTATACAATTTAGTTTTTGATTATCACCTCTTTTGTTACAATTAACAAGAAGTTCTTATAGCAAAAGGAGAAAATGGGTGAGTCTGTTTTTCATGAATTTGTTATTTATAACAACAAACACAAAAATTTGTTGTAAATGAGCGATTGTAGTACAAGGAATCTGATTTCAATTAAAATTTTCTTAAAGCTAAGAAGAATTCTTTTGCAAGTTAAAACAAGATTTCTCCACATTGCTGTTGAATTTTTGTAACTTTCCACACGCTTGCTCGCATAATTGCGTATAGCTTTTTTTCCTTATTATTAAATTCAATGGAAATTCCCTTGACTGCTAATCGTCTCGTCAAGTGTTGTAATTAATTTTGATTCTAATGTGGGGTCTCTCAATTGATCCCTCATGCGCTCACTAAACTCTCCTTTCACTCTCTGGTTGGGAGTAGTTTTGTTATTTTAGTCCTAAAAAGGAAAGTCAAGTGTTTATGGAGAGGTTGTAATCTCATGTCCAATCAGCAATTAAACCTTTCCCTTTGCATTTTAATAGCAGGAAAAAGTGAGTAAAATGTCGATTTAAAAAATTAGATAATGTTGTATTTCGTACGTTTAAAACACATTTTTCAAAACTAATTAAAAAAAACTGTGAACAAAACCACACCAAAAGAATTTAAAAACTAAATAAGCAGGAGCCGCATTTGAAGTTTTATACATTATACTTTTTGATATATGAAATTCAGAACAAAAAGATCAAGAGATGAAATTATGTGAAAGTTTCTCATCTTCCTTTAAAATCCCTCCTGCTATTCTTCTCCTAATGAAAAGTTAATCAAGAGTGTTATGTTAACAGTATGTGTGTTATGCTCTAATTAAAAATTCCGCTATGAATATCCAAGAGGAAAAACCCTTTCCCTAACTCATCAGCAAGGGGTCGAAGTTATGAAGGAGAAAGTTTTAGTTTCGAAGTGAAAGTTTAGAATAAGTAAAGTAAAGAGACGGAGCTAATGGATCCTTGTAGGGTATTTTAACTATACATCTTTTTCTTTTGTTACAAAATGAATCTTCCTTTTCTTAGGTAAGATGATCACTTTGTTTTTTAGATTTATTAACCTCTTTTTGAATGATCTTAAAATGTTATTGATTATACCATTTACTTTAGTCACAAACACAATCAATTGAATCCTTGTCTGTTGTCTCTATATGTGGTTGACTTTTATTTTCATTTGTTTATGGATCAAAGACTTTTCTTGAGTATTTCCAATATTGAAAGTTAAAGGAGAAAGTTTTGTTTTAGATAAAATAGTTTTCTACCAAAACACCTTTGACCTTTCCTTTACAAAACAACTTTTATTGAAACTGATATTAAATCCACACACATGGATAGAATCCTTAAGTACCCTCTTTTCCTTTCCCTTTTTTTCTGGACTTTCTCTTTGTCATCATCACCGTCTACATCAACACAGTGTAAGGAAACAAGATTCACAACACAAATCCGTATCTCCAATTTCATATTTTCATCATCATGCTTTCTATTCCTTTTAAAAGTAACTTGATTTCTTTATGTCGTTTTTACACCATCGTATTAAGCATGTGATATGAAAAATCGCTGTATCATTTTCATCTTGAACAAACATGGTTTCGAATGCGAAATATTTTGTCTTCGTAATGTTGAGAAAGGATAATGTCGTTTCTTGTGTTTCAAATGTTTTCCCTTCTGCTACTGAAGTTTATTTTAAAAATCCAAATCTGGAATATTATATTCAATTTCTTTATTCCTGTTTACGATTATTGTGAATTTTGATGTTGATATTATTTGTTTCTGAAAAATTATTCGAATCCTTGAATATGATTCAAGAATCCTTGAAACTTTTGTTGGAATGGAAAATGAAATTTACTGACGTCAGTCGTCATTTGAAGAAGAGAAGAAAAAGGGAAGCAAGTGAAGCAAGAGAAAGAAGAATGGCAAATAAAAAGGAATTAGGAGAAAACTGAAAGGGATCCAAAAATCGAAAGATGAAATTCCAAACTCTGTGAACTGCTTTGTTAGACATAAGGATAACACTATAGCAAGGTGAGAGAGAAAAAATATAAGAGGAAAATGGCCCTATTTTCTTCTTATTGAAAAATGTATAAGACTTCCTAGTATTTTCCTTTAAAATTGAATAATTTATTCTTTGATCTCTTTACGACTGCACCAAGTATATAAGGAGGATGTTAAGCTTTTTTTTAAAGAAATTGGAAAGATTTAAATGCATGGAGACATCCGGCAGTGATTGGTCCTCCACTTTTGTTCTTCGTTTGTTACTTTATTAGAGTTCATTACTAGAATGCGTTCCACAGAATTCTTCCTGTTCCTCTTCTTGTTCTTGTTTGAGAAAAAGAAAATACTTTAGATTGAGTTATTGAGCTGAAAACTTTCTCTTTCCTTTCTTTCGTGTTTTTCTCGATTGAAGAAATCAAAAATCAATACCTAAGGTTTTCACCAACAAAGGATTACTTTCAGATGGCCATTTTCACTTGGATTATGATTTCTTACCATTTGTATGTCTCCAAATGTTTCTTTGTGGCTGTTAAATCAGCTAAGCTTTTAAATTGAATGTTCTTAAGTTTGTGTCGTGTCGTGTCAGTCAGCACTCAGCAGAAGAAACAATAATTTTCGTTTTCAGATTCTTCGAAAGTTAAGGTTTTAACAATGATTTTCACCTTCATGCATTTT
>JAQGCN010001261.1:0-10645 GCA_034699725.1 Friesea truncata | reverse complement strand
AAATTAACCTCAGCCTTTTTTGCATTAGGCATAATTTGCCTAATGCAATTATGACTAAACGTAGTTTGAAAACATTTAAAATATAATTTACTGATCATGATGGCTTATCATCCTTATTATCATCCATATTTTTGGGATTTGGACTCGTCATATCAAGCTTTCGGGGTTTCTTTTCGCTTATAATATATAACTGTTTTTGTATTTGCACACTCAATCTCCTGTCACATAATCTTCTGTTACATCAGTAATTAAATATAATTAAATTTAAAAAAGTTTGTTAAGTACGTAATTTGTGCAGTGAGTTTGCTTTAAAATATCAATAATCAATCCATAACTCTAGATAGTAGTAATTGATATTGACGTAGAAAAATCGCGTAATTGATGTAATATGAAAAAAAGGTTTTAGTCTTAAAGCCCAGCTTTCTCATGTAAAGAAGACATTCTATTAAATAATCGGTTCAATACTTTAATTTTAAACACAATTCAAAGAAGATAAAAACAGATATTAGAAAGCGATTTGATATTTTCCAGAATTAATACTTTGCCAAATAAATTCTTGCAATATTTTTTATAGAAATCTTCGCTGGTTCAACAAAATGGAACTAATTCATCTTGAAGAATTTTGCTCCGTTGGGAATGCTTTAAAATTAAATCCTTTTATTCTTACACAAAAAAAAAATAATAAATGGAAAATAATTATAAAAAATTCAAAAATAATTACAAAATTTAATATATTTGATGTAAAAGTTGGTTTATTATTTCTTATAGTAAATATTTACGTTATTTTTGTTTATATTAAATTTCCTGTTTGGGTCTCACTTCACATAGGAGCATTTATTATAATACCAGTACTCAGTAGCATAAAATGCTACTGAGTTTATTATATCACATTATTTTATTATAGCAACTTCAAACTTTAACCACGGCGATGATAAAACATTAACAATGATCCTTTTCCTTTTATGGTTTAAACAAACTGCAATAATATTTCTTCTATTCTTGCCAACTTATGACATTCGTAACGGAATTTCCATTGACACTTGGCAGAAAATGATTTTAAAATGTTCACTAATCATCATGCCGTGCCAAATTTATTACCATCCTTATTATTTGGATTTGGACTCATCAAACCAAGTTTTGGGGGTATCTTTTCGCTAATAACTATTTTCGTATTTATATACTCAATCTCCAGTTACATAAAAGCAGTAGTAAGGTAAGATGAGAAGATTTTTTGTGAATTTAGATTTGTAATTTTAAAAGATTAATTTCATTTCATAGTCCAACTGATAGTTCTGAATTCAGAATTCAAGATAAAAAGTGTCAAATTCTTTATTGAAAACTACAAATCTTCTGTTTAATCATGAATGATATTTTCAAGAATTGGATTAGTGGTGCTTACTTTGGTGAACTTATTGTACTTATCACTTTAACATTTACTTTAACAAGTGGTTTTAATTATATAAATAAGTATGCTTGGTTTTTAGTTTAATGTTAGATATTTTCCTATTTTATTGTTTTTATGTTATTAACTATGCACCAATAAACCAAGGATTTTGATTAAGGCCAACAGAAGTTTTTACAAATCTTGTAGGCCAATTGAATTTAACGTTGCTGGATTGTTTACAGTATCTTCGAGTTTGCTTGCATACGTGCCTCAAAGTGGTTTTGGAAACGGTGATGAATTTGTTACTCAATTAATATTATGGATGATTTAAATAAGATTTTTTTTGTTTTCATTTTATTTTAAGCCCCTTAATTTTTCTAGTCAATCCATGCATTTGCGTTTGCATTAATGTTTTCTAATTTTTTGCAATAATATTACCTACAACGATTCAAAATTAATTCAATAACTTCACTCTCTGTTACAAAGATCAAACAAGATTGTATATTTTTAATATAACTTTACGAATTAAGTGTGAAATTTATTATGCAGCGCAATATTTTTTTTAACGCTAAGCTAAAATTGTGTTTGATGTCAAAAATATATACTATATTAACGTAAGTCTAAATTAAAATTCTTAATTGTTTTAGTTTACATGTTCCTCGAACTGTTGTTTAACCTATAATTTTTTCTCTTTTCACTTTGGCTTTCTACCTTAGCTCATCAGCCATTAAATATAATTAAATTTACAAATGTTTGTTTAGTCCGTAATTTGTGTAGTCAATTTGCTTTACAATATCAATAAACCCTGCAACCAGGGGCGTAAAAAAGTAGCGAAAGTGTCCTAACGTCTTAAGTTTCATGACACGTGTCTTCATTATCTTTGAACAACTTTTGTATGGGTTATTTTTGAGGTTATGAGAGAATCCAAGGTTGACTTTGACCTGTGACCCCAAGGAGATACCACAAAAAATGTCAAAGGAAAAATTTGTTCAGAATATAATTCTAAACAGCCTTTGCTGGTCATCTTGGAGGTTTCGAGGGAATCCAAGGTTGACCTTGACCTGTGACCCTAAAGAGTCACCACAAAAATAAATGACTCCTACAAAAGTTGTTCGGAAGTAATTCTGAACAACTTTTGTCGCTTATGTGGGAACGAAAACAGAATTGCGAAATTTTTTCAAGGACTTTTTGTGAATGACGGACAGACGGGTCCAAAAACATTAAGCAGCTTTCGCTACTTCATAATCAATCAATAACCCATAATAGTAGTAATTAATTTTAACGTAGAAAAAACAAGTAATTGCTGTAATATCAGACAAGAGTTTTAGTCTTAAAGTTAAAGCCCAGCTATTGTCATGTAAAAAAGACATTGCAGCAAAGAATAGATTCAATACTATAAATAGGCTTATTCTTAAACACATTTGAAAGAAGCTAAGAACAGATATTTGAAAACGAGTAGATATTTTCCAGAATTAATACTTTGCCAAATAAAATCTTGAAATATTATTTTAAGCAATTTTTGCTTTAAAACAAAAAATTAACAAAATGGATTTAATTCATGTTCTGTTCTGTTCTGAATTCTGTTCCGTTGGGAATACTTTAAAATTAAATCCGTTTATTTTTACACAAGAAAATAATTATTGGAAACTAGTTATGCAAAATTCTAAAATAATTACAGTATTTAATATATTTGGCGCAATAAGTTGTATACTATTTCTTATATTGAATATTTATGTTATTTTCGTTTATATTAAATTTGCCGTTTGGGCCTCATTTCACATTGGAGCATTTATTATATACCTGATGAGTTTATATTCACAAATATTATTTTATACAGAAGCTCATAGAATACTCAAACTATTTAACCAAGCCATTACGTTTGATTTGGAATTAGGTAAATCTAAAAATGCTATTGTGTTTGTTATATCAAATTATTTTGGAATACAGATACTTCAAACTTTAACCAAGACGATGTTAAGACATTAACAACTATCCTATTATGGTTTAAACAATATACAATAATATTTCTTCTATTCTTACCAACATTTTTCTTTATGTCATTCGTAAGGGAATTTCCAATGGCACTCTTAACAGAAAATGTGGTTAAAATATTTATTGATCATCATATCTTACCATCTTTATTACCATCCTTATTATTTGGATTTGGACTCATCATACCAAGTTTTCGGAGTTTCTTTACGCTCATAATTGTTTTTGTATTTTTATACTCAATCTCCAGTTGCATGAAAGCAATAATGTAAGATTTATATTTGTATTTAGTTATAACTTTAAAAGATTGATTTCATTTTAGTCCTACTGACAATACTGAATTCAAAATTCAGGATGAAAAATGTCAAGTTTCGTATCGAAAACTACAAATCTTCTTGATAATTGGGAATGATGTTTTCAAGAATTGGATTGGTGTTGCTTACTTTGGTGGAGTTATTGTACTTATCACTTTAACATTTACTTTGACAAGTGGTTTCAATTATATAAATAAGTATGCTTGGATTTTACTTTTTACAATAGATATTTTACTATTTTTTATTAGCTTTTTTATTATAAATTATGCACTTAAAATTAAATTGGCATCCGATAGTTACATCCTATCTTTTAATAAACCAAGGTATTTCATGAGTAAGGCAGACAAATGCTTTTACAGATCTTGTAGGCCAATTGAAGTTAATGTCGCTGGATTGTGTACAATATCTTCGAGAGATTTTTGCTTGCACACGTTTTTAAAAGTAGTTTTGGAAACGGTGATTAATCTGCTACTCACTTATAGATAATTTAAATAAGAATTTTATTTTAAGTATCTTAATTTTTTCAGTCAATCCATCGGCGTCCGCATTAAATTTCTCTAAATTTTTGCAATAATATTATTTACGACAATTCAAAATTAATTCAATAGCTTGTCTCTCTCTAAGAAAAATCGAATAAGGAAAAAGGTATGTGTATGTTGAATCTAACTTTGCTAATTAAATGTAAAATGTGTTATACAAAGCAATAATGTAAACGCTAAACTACAATAATCTTTGTTGTCAAAAATGTATACTATATTAATGTAGATGTAAATTAAAATTGTTAATTATTTTAGTTTACATGTTCTGCGAATTGCTGCTTTAATCTATCATTTTTTAATCTAATATTCACTTTGGCTTTCAGCTTTAGCTTATCAGTCATTAAATATAATTAAATTTACAAATGTTTGTTGGGTACGTTATTTGTGTATAGTCAGTTTACTTTGCAATATCAATAATCAATCAATAACCCATATTGATTTCGACGTAGAAAAACCAAGTAATCGCTGTTATATCAGAAAAGAATTTTAGACTTAAAGCCCAGCCTTGGTCATGTAAAGCAGACATTTCAGCAAATAATAGGTTCAATACTTTATTTATTGTTAAGCACACTTGAAAGAACTTTGCATTTGCAGATAGCCAAATGCCAAATGTTATTTCATCTGCCAAATGCTGTCTGCACCTCGCAATTTGACATTATCAATAATCAATCAAGCAATAACCCATAATGGTAGTAATTGATTACGTAGGAAAACCAAGTAATTGCTGTAATATGACAAAAGAATTTTAGACTTAAAGTCCAGCCTTGGTTATGTAAAGAAGACATTTCAGCAAATAATAGGTTCAATACTTTATTTATTGTTAAGCACACTTGAAAGAAGATAAGAACAGATATTTGAACCACGAGTGGATATTTTCCAGAATTGATATTCTGAAAAATAAATTCTTATTTTTTTAAAGTATTTCTTTGTTGGTTTAACAAAAAATTTACAAATGGATTTAAATCATCTTAAAGAATTTTGTTCCGTTTGGAATACTTTAAAATTAAATCCTCTTATTCTTTCACAGAAAAATAATTATTGGAGAGTAGTTATGAATAATTCAAAAATAACTTCAGTATTTAATATATTTGGTGCAAAAGTTGGCTTATTATTTCTTATATTCAATATTTATGTTATTTTCGTTTATATTGAATTTGCTATTTGGGTTTCATTTCATATTGGAGCATTTATTATAATTCTTTTTTGTTTATATTCTCAACTATTATTTTATACCGAAACTCATGGAATAATTAAATTTCTTAATCAAGCCATTAGGTTTGATTTGGGCTTAGGTAAATCTATTACGTGCTATTGTGCTTATTATATCTCATTATTTTGAATATAGGCACTTTAAACTTTAACCAAAACGATGTTAAGACATTAACAACGATACTGTTATGGTTTAAACAATCTACAATAATATTTCTTCTATTCTTACCTACATGTTTCTTTATGGTATTCGTAACGGAATTTCCATTTGCACTCTTAACAGAAAATGTTGTTAAAATCTTTATTCATCATCATGATTTCTCTCGTTTACTATCAATACTTATGTTTGGATTTGGACTCATCATACCAGGTTTTTGGGGTTTCTTTTCGTTTATAATTAATTTCGTATTTATATACTCAATCTCCTGTTACATGAAAGCAATAAGGTAAGACGTATATTTTTATGGGACTATATTTAGATGTAAAGGTGTTTGAAAAGATTAATTTATTTTAGTCCTGCTGATAGTACTGAATTCAAGATTCAAGATAAAAAGTGTCAAATTCTGTATCGAAAACTACAAATCTTCTTCTTAATTGGGAATGATATTTTCAAAAATTTAATTGGTGCTGTTTACATTGGTGGAGTTATTGTACTTATTGCTTATACATTTACTTTGGCAAGTGGTTTTAATGATCTAAATAGGTATGCTTGGATTTTTATTTTTGCAATGGATATTCTCCTATTTTTTATGGACTTTTTTCTTATTAACTATGCACTTAAAGTTAAACTGGCATCCGAATATTATATCCTATTTTTTAATAAACCAAGGTATTTTCTGAGTAAGACAGACAAATGCTTTTACAGATCTTGTAGGCCAATTGAATTTAACGTTGCTGGATTGTTTACAATATCTTCGAGAGATTTTTGCTTACACACGTTTTTAAATGTAGTTTTGGAAACGGTGATTAATCTCTTACTTACTTATAGATAATTTAAATAAAAATTCTTATATTAATTTTATTTTAAGTCTCTTAATTTATCCAGTCAATCCACCTGTAATAGTATTTAGGTTAAAAATTATTAATTTTATTAATTCATTTTGAAAAATATTCCGAATTCATTTACTTTACAAAGTTTAGAGAAATGATAATAAAATTTCTTTTTAAATAGCATCTGAAACAACTTTTAATTCTCCAAATTAAACGAGAATAATTTCACCTTGCTGTAACATGTATCTTTTGTCATGATGTAAGTACATTTGTGCATGCCCGTAAAGGACTGCTTCTATCAAACTAATGTACAGCTTTAAGTTTTCATCTTCAGGAAACTGGATCAATAGCATATTTTTAATTTGAAGAAAGTCCGTATTTGAAGAATTAATTTCCTGGCATAATTGTTCTACTACCTTCATTAACTTGTGTCCTTTATTCAGTACACAGTGCGATACGTAACTGTCCCGTTAGTCTAAACTAATTTCCTTTCTCACTCCTAATATATCATTTAATAGGGCAAGATTGTAGCTTCCGATTTCTTTGAGTCTTCGCAAACCTGGGTGATTTTCCTTTTCCATATTTTCAGGTAATTCTCTTGTAAGTAGCAAACGTGAAAATTCAAAAACTCCGTTAAAGAATCCTTGTATTGATCTTATGTATTTAACAGTGTCAAGAGTATAGTTGGGCCAACTCTTGTCTGCTGCAACCCACACCATACTTTCGATATAGCTTTCAGTTTCAGCAAAGAATCTAGTCGAAATTTCTTGGAAATTCGGGAATTCTTTATGCATTTCTTCTATAAAAGCTTTGTAAGCTTGTAGCATTCCATTGAATTCAGGTAGACATCCTGATTTTCTAAAATATATTTTATCGTTCTTTAGTATTTTGAGTATTTGAATCAATGTATTACGAAGTAATTTGTCATCGGTTCCATTTTTTATTTTAGCTTCAGCAACTTCATCTATGCACCATGACAGAAAAATTAATTTAATAGTTAGTTGAACTTCCAATGATTCTAATTCGAAAAATGGAACTGTATATGCTCCTAGGCAGCAAGAGACTTGAATAAGATCATGAAAGTCTTTTATGTCCATGTACTTATTAGCCCACGAAATTAAATTTTCTTCCAAGCGTTGAACTTCTTGTGTTGTCATAATATTTCTTTCACATATTGGACTAATTAAAAACAACTCGCCTTTTATTGTTGTGTTTAAACCGTTGATGTCTTCCTTTGATGCAAAATTAAATTTAAGTTTTCTCATTGGAGCGTCTTCCCTATTACTTTGTTTGTGATTAAGTATTTCTAAAAATAAAAAATCTCAATTACTATTATGAATGTAAAGTTTGAATTTCGAAAATAATTATTAAATAATATTCATGTATTTATTAACAAGAAAGAACTAACCCTTGGATATATTTTCAATTACTGTTACACGCTCCATTAAATGAAAATTGATATTTACAAAGTCAAAAGCTGTTCAGTATTTAACTGAGCGAAAGTGTAAATAAAATTTATTAAAATTCAATAATTATTTAATTATAAGACTTTAATTAGAATTAATTGCTTATTAAAATTCACAAAAAAATTTATGTTTAATTACATCAATTATAATACTAGTTTTGAGCTTCAGTATATAACCTTAATTAACTAAACAGATATATTTTGAATTTTTTACCCATGTACCTGCGTCAATAATCTTGACGTAAGATTAAATTTAATGCTTAATAATCTTACCAAAAGGTTATTTTTATATTGCAAGACAATTTCCATCGTGATTAATATACGTAAAATTTGGTCATCCAATTGTTGTTAAAGTATGAAAAAAATTACAATCCTCAGATAAACGATGTTACCAACAAAAACATGCAAGCATGATTAGTATTGCAAAGCTCGTGTAACAAGACCGACTTGTTTTACAATCGCTGATTGTAATAACATTAACTCTAACTTTCTCGTTTCTATTAATTTAAATTCTGAAGAAGGAAACATTAAAATCTAGCTTGCAACTTTTTAAGAATGCTTTAATTAAATATAGTTATATTTTGACCAAAAACTTCTTCAGAATTTTTAAGCTGTTTCAGAATAATAGTATACGTTGTTATTGTTCCCAACGCTGGTAATACTAATTTTAAATTGATATCGAAAAGCCCAACTGCACTAAACTTCCAGTCCCATGATATTATATAATCAATAAGCATTTCGTACTCCTGTTCAATTAAAATTACTTAATAAATATTCAAAACGAATAATAAACATACTAGTTTATAATTTGATTCATAATTAAACGGAGTACTGGAAGCCATTGTATTTTGGAATACTAGTTTACCTTTTGGTATCTGTCGGAGGCAAATATAGCACAGTCTATGTTGTTTCAACTTACGGGCATTGCGCCGGACCTGTCAAAAGTAGACTTTTTAAACATGTAACATTTAAGTTTAAGAACATATAAACGTCTTACGCCTTTTGTAATATAAGATCCGATATACAAGATTCCTGACATTATAACTACGCCTTCAACAGCATAATAATAGTTGGTCGCGTTTAAATCAACTGAATCGTTTGCATCAAGAATATAAATTACACTTGTTACTATTCTATAAAATAAAAATCCAACCACAAATCCACCCCCTACTAAATTAAACTTTTCATAAATTTTTTCAAAATAAATAAAACCATTGAACGAGCTTTTTAAAGGTATGACTTCGTTCTTATTTGTATGTTGGATGAGATTTTCTATAAATACGTTGTAAGCTGCAGTAAGTCGGACAGCAGAAATAATTAATACAGAAAGGATAAAGTAGGTGGAAATAAGGTGTGAAAAAAACTGTACAAAGTAATTCACAGTATAACTTGCTTTGATTAAAAATGTGTTTGGTTTTGATAACCAAAACGAATAGTATTTAATATCTACGACAAGAAAAAAGAGAATGTAAACAGTCATTTGAATCATTATTGCAACGCAAATAACAGACAGGGATCTTGCCTGGAATTGCAATATTTGATGTTTAAGGAAATTAATGATTTCAACAACATCTTAGCAATAAAATATTGCAAATACACGGAGTACAACTAAAACCATAGTCGGTATTATACAGTATGCAAGTAGTATTAAAATAGAAGAGAAACTACGTTGTATTAGATTAGAAATAACTGAATGTATTGTAATTACGCCACAAGTAAATGCTATGATTAGGCAGAAAAAGCTGTATAATGTTGCCAGACTTTTAAACTTAAAATGTGTATTATCTTGGATAACGTTTTGAGCCGGAAAAAATCCAGTAATCCAGCCAAAGGCAAGAAATATTTTCAGTTGAATTAGCTCGAACTTGGAATTCATGTTAATTTACAGTCGCTTTTAGCTTATCAGAATAAAGCTATATAGCTCTTGAAAGTGGTAGTAACAGTAATTAAAAAAAATCAGATAAAAAAGGGAAAAATTACCCAGGGTATGAAATCAATCACGCATGTGCCGATTTTGATATTTTTCTATTTTCGATTTCTCTCATCGCAGTTGATTGCGGCGAAGACAAAACTACACTTGATATGTAAACTTTACTAATTAAGGAATTAAACCATTGGGTTACTTTCACTAAACATTTTTTTAATACAGATGAAAATAGAGAAACAAACCACTGGCAAGCACTACTATTCGATACAAACGAACTAACAAGTCGATACAAAATTCCAAATGAATTCAATTCCAAAAGTGAGAAATATGAAGATGGCTTCATATGGATTATAATGGTTACTCAAGTTTAATAGAAGTGTTTATTTTAGTGTGAGAATATTTTTGTATACCTTTGATAAACTTTTGAAATATAAAATGAAATGTACAATTTAAAACTACCAAGTACCTTTGAAATTGTACTCATACTTCTGTCCTGTCTTTCTTTTCGAAGATATAAATTTTGTTTCTTAGATGTATTTTTGTGAGTTAATTTCAAAAATGTTTCTCTCGAATGAACAATTTATTTTGGCTATGAACAGTTTATTTTGGGTATGAACATATTATTTTGGCTATGAACATATTATTTTGGCTATGAACATATTATTTTGGCTATGAACAATTTATTTTGGCTATGAACAATTTATTTTGGCCATGAACAGTTTATTTTGCGTATGAACAGTTTATTTTGGGTTAGGGCATCCAAATTCGGACACATTCTAATTATTCGAATTTCGAATAATAGCGAATAATTTCTTTATTATTCGAATA
>JAQGCN010001260.1:0-10647 GCA_034699725.1 Friesea truncata | reverse complement strand
TGGTGACGTAACAACCCAAACGGAATGGGGTGTCACTATAGCCAGTATAAAGAATGAATAATAATAATAATAATAATGACAAAAGGAAAAAAGAAAGAACAAAAAACAAACAGGTGAAAGTAAACTCATCCATTGAAGGAATAATTTTTAATTGTTAAACGATTTTAACTCATAAAAGGGGGTTCAAGGTGAAATTTATTTCCAAGTACAAAATTTTTTGAAGATTATTCGGATGAAATATATGACAGGACAGAATGAAGGATTCCATCCAATGAATGAATAGAAGGGTAAAAAGTTAAGAAAAGGGGCAGTTAAAAAATTTATTTCTCAATTGCTTGTTGAGTTGAGTTTAGAGATTAGTTGATCCTTTTTATGGAGAAGGACGGAAAGGATAAGAGACAAGAAATGATGAGAAGTCCTGCCTGCCATGGTACCCGGGTATCTTAATGGGTTCACAAAGAGACCAGTATATTCCTACTTATATGTACTCACTCTCGTAAAAGACAGTCGTTTAGATTCCGTAAATTGCACTTCATCGACACAGGGGAAACGAGAAGGAAAAAAATTTCCATGAAACGACTGCTCCCGACACCAACATCCTGAAAAAAATGATTGGAAAGTCAATTTCAGGAGACAAAGGTCTCCGACCCGGAGTTCCAACACAAAATAATATGAGATGGGAAGAATCGATTAATCTGTTTCAACGGTGAAATTGATTGTCTTTAATCTGTTCACCTTGATTTTTAATAGTAATTCTTTGAAATAAGATTTGGATTTCTTAAAAGTGAGTATGAGTAGAGTAATAACAAATAAATGAACAAAGGCCTCTTGATTTATCTTCATAAAAAATTCATAATGCTTCTACTACTACTCCCTATTTTGAAATACAATATGCATGGATTAGAAGTCTTGTACTTTATATCATCCATTAAGTTGTGGAGAAAGTAGAGTGAAACAGGAGAGAAAAACGCGTTTCCCTGTTGGGCCATTACTTTCTTTCTTTCCTTTCTCTCACTACTTACATTAACATTCTACTTTTACTCTGTTGTTAGGATGCTTATAAGATTTTCTGAATCTATTTTATATATTATTTCGGACCCAGTATCAAAACCTCTAAATGTGAATGATCGAATCCTTAGAGAGAAGCCGTGAACCCGAATTTTGTTTGTAATAAAAGGTATCCACGTGATGTTAAGTCGTAGAGAGACCCTCCTGCCAGGAGCCACCGCAGCAGCAGCCGCTACGAGCCATTAAATAAAATGACGTGGGTAAGGATCTCGTTCTCTGATCCTTTTTCACTTCGCTCCAGAAATAGATGAAGAAGAAGAAGGGGTTACATCCATAGATTTTCGACTCCACGTGGCATCATCATCCCTAACTTACGAACTAGAACTACTATTCCTTTCCTAGCCTCCATTTTTCTTTACAACTTACGCTTCTTCTTCCCACACCACACACACACACACACACACATTCTCTTTCTTTCCTTTCCTCATCCTACTGCTGGTGCTTTCATTCATTCATTTCCTAAATTCAATTTTCCCCTTGCTTCCATTCCAACAAAATACAAAACAAATCCAACAAACGAACAACCACCAACCACCACCCTTTTTCAATACTTTTATTTATTTTAAACTAAAAATTAAACAATGGATTATAAATAATAACTTATATACTTTATCATTTAGAAAATTATACTATAATTTTAATTTTTAATCTTGCGATGCGATGAGATGAAACCGTTCCTTTCCACGTGTGGATACCCTTTTGTTTACAAACAAAGATCGACTTATCCCATTTTAAAATCAAAATGGTTTTCGTTTAATTTATATCGGATGAGGAAGCCTGTCACTGTTTCAGACTTGTTTTAAATCATTGTGACATTTAAATAAAGCATAGCAAATAGGGCAGGGGAGGCCTCATCTTTGTTTTTCGTTTTAATAATAAATTCCTACTTTTATAATTTTTAAGATATATTTTTGCTAACTTAAAACAGGATGAGGTTTTGCTTATTAAAATTGAAAAATAAATAAATTGTTATTGCTGTTCTGTTCCATTTACAACGATCGTTATTTATTTGGTGACCATTAATTTTTCATGCTCGCCGTGAAACCACGTTTTATCAATATTTTCTATAAAAACGTATGCTAGATACTTTTGAGGGGTAGAAATAAAAATTCTTTGTTCTTTCCAATTAGTTTTCTTTTACATTAAAGGAAATGGAGTATAGTGTTCCAGACTTCCAGGTATACTACGAGTTCAAAGGAAGATCAAGTTAGTAAGACCGGAAATACGAGGAAGCATCATCAACCACTCTCATTGGTTTCGGTCTAGACCTGGGATTCAATTTTTTAAGATCAGAAAACTAAGAGGGGGGGGGGTGAGGGGTGACAGAGGAACCGTTTTTTTTGGAGTTGCGTACAATGTGCCCAAAAATCCCAGACAAACAGAAACGACACATGGTGCAGTTATCGATCTGTCTCAATGTGCGGGCGTCTGTTTGGGTTCTTCGGTTTTCTCCTTAAAAATGCCAAGAGCAAGCACATGGCTATGGCATGGCCTCTTTTTACTGTTTAACTTAACTAATGGATCTGCGAATTTCACCTTCAAAGAGAATTTATCATGCTTTCTCCTACTCTTACGACCCTAGGACAGCATTATGGTATCCCAATAAATTGAAAACCCCAAGAGCAGTTTAGATTTTTAATTTGAGAATGGAAGAGTTTTTAGCGAATTGAATTTTTCTATTCCATTTATTATAAGTTCTTTTTCTTTTGCTTTTAATTAGGATGAAGATTCTCTTAAATTACATCGAAATAATTCGCAATAGGGAAAAAGCGGTATCATCCTTAATCTCATGGTTAGACTTGACTGTCAGGTTTTTAGATATTCAGGACACGTTTTTTGACTTGTCCGTCTGGATAAACGTAAAGATGGAGGGAAAGGAATCCAGGCTCATTTTCGTTGGATCGAATTTTAGAAGCTGGGTTTCTAGTCTGACACGACGAGAATGAAGTGAGGGGAGAAACATTTATTTTTACGCTTACTCCTCTGGTATAACTCTGTCTGTCTTTCTACGAGGTTAATGCCCGGATTCGGACATTTTCGGTTTTGGAGGGGAGAAATAAGAGAAAACTTGTGATGGAATAGAAAAACTTGTAATGAAATTCCGGATGAAGTTCTCCACGGCGTCGCGTCGTTGTCCTTACTTTACTATTTTACTATTCCATGGACTCATGGACAGCAGCTGTATCTACAACAACATCAAAAAATTTTCTTATGTCATCAACCGTAAAATGAAAAAAAAGGCTTCCCTTCCTTCCTTCATTGGCGTTGAAAATGAAACCCTTGGATTTTATCCAACTCCTTAGAACAAATGAATTCTAATTTAAATTAGAACCTTATTACTAATTATAGAGGCCAGAAATTGAAGTTTATATTTTTAGAAGTAACGTTTAATGTATTCGTCGTTAATTTTAAATTGTTTATATAATCAAAGACGAATTAGACAAGTTTATTTCCGTTTAATTTTTTTTCTAGTTAAAATGATTGATAAACAGTTTAATGCGGACATTGCATCGCATCGTCAGCGATTTCTATTGCGTATGTAAACAAACTTTGGAAAATGTTGATTGATTAATATTTGTTTTTGTTTGAATGAATTGGAGTTTTGAAATTGTGATTAAGAAATTTTTTTTATATGTTTCGAAGATATTTCTGTTTGATTCAACAAAAGATAATTAAAAATTCTAATGTATTTTGAGAAAAGGAAATGCGTAATTTCTTAATTTAAAAAAAATTAACTTTTCTCTGAATCATTCATTATTGATGTCAGGTTCAAAGATTTTCAAAAAAGTATATATTTTAAAATTAGTAAATCTTTCATCCTACTATAGTAATTCCAGTACAGAATTTTTAGGAGGGTTTACATATACAAGTAAAAGTGTGCAGCAAATAGAAGCATTTCCGGCCTCGCCTTTAAAACTCATCATCTTTGTCATTGCCACTCATTTCATTCATACTCACTCATCGCATCATCAGAAACTCATGTTATTATTACTTCATTTTGTAACTATTTCCAAAGAACTTGAGTTCAAAGTCCATGTAACCAATTCATTCTGCGTTGTTATGATTACTTTAGGACAATGAATGGCCATGTAGTGGGCTAACTCATTCACTGGAACTTAAATACTCAACTTTAATTCTGCAGAATTCAGAAACAAAAAACTTTGTCACAAAGGAAAAGTTTGTATAGTAACTTTGAAACTAACATGCTTGACACATACAAGATCTTTCCAATATTAATTTCCCAAATTATTTACGTGTCAAACGAATTCGAGCGTCATTCCTTGACTTGCAATAGTACAACAAGATATTGAAGTTTACAAGCCTGATGAGCCTATTGAAAGGTTTCAATAAAATTGATTTATTTATGACCTTCCAGCTTTGGGTAAAGGGATATATTTTTGAATTCAATTGTTACCTAGAATAAGTTCCGTTAGGAGGAGTAGATAAGTACCATAATACAGTAGTTTCAATGAAAATTTAAAATTCTTCAACATAAAGGAAGGCCTTAAATCATGGGACTGTTTTCGGGTGAAAGTTAATGCAATAAACGGGATGGAGGTCATAAAAATGAAATTAGTGTGATACTATCATTAATTTAGAAAAATAAATATTGGATCCTTCTTTGACAGGTAATATTACCTGGGTATTAAATATTAACTGTAGATACTTCTTCAAATCCTTTATACCGTATTTCAAGTATTCTGTTTCAATTTTATATTCTAATGGAATCAAGTATCGTTAATTAGAAGTTTAATTATTAAGCGAAATGTTAAGATGATTTTTTTCAAAAAAAAATTCTGAAAAAAAACAATGGTAAGACAGTATAAGTAAAGTATGTTTCATAATTTAAGAAGGGTATATTGATTAATATTATGCAATTCTGAATCTGAATCATCGAGTGTCTGTTTGTAGTATCTTGGATCTGAATCATCATTTGAAGTGATTCTTTTAATCTCATCTCTAAAAAATCCCTTTGGAATTTTTTCGTTGTACAAAATAAGAGGTTAGGAGGACACGGAAATCCCAGAATTAGATGACTCCATCATCTGAACGGAATTCCATTCCATGGTGGTTTCCGCCTTTATATTACACACGTTACATGTTTACATACAACTCAATGTTGCTCTATTATTTTTAGAATTAAAGATTTTATTTCCGCTTCATTACACACCCTTTTTATTGTAATTAATAGCGTAAGAATTAAAGCGATTTCTTTTCATTCCTTGAAAATTAATTTCACCTGAAATATTTAACTCATTTTTTCTCTAACATCATCAATGTTACGTAAAAGGAATCTGTTATTGTTGTTAAACTATGTTTTTGACTAAACACAGTGGCATGAAAAAACAACAAACATGATTTTTGCCATTTATGGTTAGTAAATTCTGAGAATTTTCTCCATTCATCATACAAATTGTAACCTCCTTCTTAAAATATTTTAAGGTCTTTTGCTTTCCTTGATTGTAAACTAGTTGAATCTGACGTTATAGGTAATGAGATGAGCCTTCCAATTGATTTCATCATTTCTTAACAAATTGCATAACATTCACCCTACCTCTGTGAGCCACGAATTGGAAAAGAAAGATGACTAAAGAAAATAAAAGCAATAATAATGGTATACAATATTTTTATTATTGTTTTAATTTCTTTAATTAAATTCGACTCTTAAAATGCGAAAACATTCCATAATTGTTATTTGTCTAAAAACACACACAAATATGCTTGTATAATATCCTGATGACGTTTTTTTTGTTTCCTGGAAATAAACAAAATGAGGAGAAGATGCTTACGGTAACAAATGAAATTCCGAGAATCTGGATAAAAGTTAATTAGTATCAAGCAGGCACGGACAAACAGTAGCGTATAGCTGCAAGGGTAATGTCTTTATTTGCATCTACAAAAGCTGGATCTTGAAAATGCTCAAAAAAGTTAAAAGTAAGTCCGTTAATTAGATTTTTATCTATAGAAAATTTTATGAGCATTTCCAAAAAAAACTTTCGAAAAATTTGGAAAAACAAAGAAATATTATACATGTACTGTCTGCGACTTCTACTTTTTATACTTTTATTATGAAACGAAGATTTTTGTGGGAACAGGTCATCGAATATCATTGTAAATTATACTTGTTTGATATATTTCTTTATTAGACAACAACACCGTTGTTCCTTTTGAAATAACATTGGTCCTTTTTCTAAAAGTTAGAAACCCTTTGTTTGAAAGAAAGGCTGGATAGGATAGTTTATATGGATTGTTACAATAGAATAATCTAGAGAAGCGTTTCTCCAAACCTTTTCCTTGTACATTCTTCAATTTAACAATGAAACCAAGGTTGTTATTTGACTACCTCAATGTCAAATCCAACTTACCTTGACCTTAGAATTAGGATGCCACAAGAAATATTTTACACTGCATTTTAAATTGTTGAGAAAAATTGGTTTTGCCCATTTTAATGCAATAAGAATATTGCATTTTATTGCCAATTTTTTTTATTGTAATTGACTTGTAGCGTGGGTAAAATGGATTTTTGATAATTTAAAATTTTTATTGTTATAAGAAATTGTTCAAAGTACAAAAATGAAAGTTGTTTTTAAATTACACAAAATAAGTAATTACGTCAGGAAAAAAAAGTTTTAAGAATTTTTTGTTTAAGAAACAATAAGCTCTTAACAGCACGTGAAATTCTTAAAATAAGAGCTATTGACTTTTATGCACTTTAATAACCTGTCTTTAACATGCTTGGTGACCTTCCAACTATAAGTGTTGTGTAAGGCACATATTGCAACAGTTTTCCCTTCTAAGTGTTGATGATTGTTAAGTCGATGAGTCTGTCTATCGCAAATAAGGGTGTATAAAATTATATTTACGTATAGCGGCCTTTGCTTAGGTCAAATGCCACGAGACGCATTTTGAGGTGGTGTTAAGTTATGCAAGTACAAAATTGACGTAGGAATAATAGGAAAGGTCAAAAGTCCGTTCTTCTGTTGTTGTATGAGTCAACAAAAATAATAGACGATGTACTTGACCTAACTCATTTGCCCCTCCTATCCTTGAGTGGGTTATAATTGCTCTTAAGATTATATTATTATTCATTTATCAATTTAAAGTCCAAATTGGTATTGTCCTATAGCAAAGAGTCAAATCAAAGTTTGGTATTCGATTAGATTTAGAAACGAAGGCTAAATTCTTATTCAAAAATTAGGAACGATTGAAATCTGACATTGGACGGTGTAATTAAAAATGTAATCAATTATTTATAAATTTATCGATTTACTTTATCGGCATTTGTGTCACTGGAAATTAACCTTGCAGCACGTGGTGTTTACATCGTAAAAAATACAAAACAGTGACGAAATGAGGTCTTGGTCATTTAAGTAATTGAATGAAAATATTTTTTAAAGTAATTCAATAAAGTGATTTTCTACGAGATAGATCACAATAATCCTCTGGACTTATTATGATTTGTTTTTAAAATCTTATAACAACGCATTAATATTATTGTTTAATTGCATTACTAAATTAAGTACAAAAATAAACTTTTTTTTGTCACTTTATTAATTTCAATAGTAATCAAATAATTTAAATTCACTTATAATTTAGTTCAAGGATGGTTTATTTAAATAAACACAAATATTTTTTGATTTAAGAAGTTGTACACACAAAGCTTTTATCTTTGCTTATAAAATTTCCCATGTTATGTTTTTGTTAAGATTGGTATTTTAAAATGACGAATATGAGAGTTAAATCTGTAATACCATTAAAAAACTTATATTGTTGTTTTTAATTGCATACTTATACTTAATTTGTGTTTGAATGGAAAAGTTGTTGCAAAATTCTAATCTTAACTGAAACGAGGTTAATAATTCATAATGAAGTGTTTGTTTAGTTTGCAATTTCAGAAGGATAAGAAGATCTCAAATAAGATTTAGTTCAAACATTAATCTAACTGCGTAGTCGTTTGTTTTGTTATGAAGGTGATGAACTCGGCTTAACTATACTACTATAATAGAGACGAAGAAAAAATTTCCGTGAGTCATTTGAAGCAGAATTTCCTTGGTATGGTGCTTGGTTGGTGGGAAGTTTTAGTTGGAATATATATTCGCTTTTACGGAAGGTCACTGACCCACATTACATAAAGTGTTTTTATGTTCTCATCTCCTCATCTTTCCACTATACCAACATTATCCACCATTTCTCGTATTCACAGAAAAAAAATTTAAATACAAATTGAAATTATTTGTTGACATTATGATCTTGGCAAATTTTTGTTAGGTAAATATTTATTTGAAACTTCATTCATCCCTTAACGCTCATTCATGCATATTTTTCTACTCTCTCCAAATATTTCACTTACTCATCATCGTCATCATCCTGTCTGATTTTCACAAGAAGAGAGATGAGGATGAGGTGATGGGTTGATGACAGAAGAAGAGAGATAGATATAATAGGTCAGTGTCTCCATAAAATTTCATATTAAGTTGTAATAGCTTTGAATGGAAGTGGAAAAAAACTAGTTCAGAATTCTTAATTTTATTAGTTCACATAACATAATGCGTCACTCCAAAATTGAAGTTTTTCATTAATTAAATAACTGTTAATATAGCATTGAAGAAAGTTCAATTAGTAGCTAAGGATCGTGTAACTTGAAAGGAGAATGGGGGTGGGGGTTCATTTGACTTTTGATGCTTGGTAAATTTGTATTCGTAAGGAATCCTAGTTGAATGAATAGTGGAATTTATGTTTTGTTGAGATCTCATAAAAATCTTTCCCACTTAACATTGCATTTGCACTTTATGAATGAAAAAACAATGGATTGTGAGATTTTTATTTTATTCCGTAGTTTCTTATCCCTCTTTTAAAATGAAGTGATTAAAAGAACAAAAAAAACGAGAATGGAATCCTACTGCGTACTCACTTCAGTTCACTACTGCATAGATTTCATTTTTCTCAGAGTGCATTGCCCTTTCTCTCCGTCTGTAAATCTCAACGGGGAGATCATCATCTCTTTATAACGAACGGAGTGAGAGCTTATAAACGTTTGTTTCTAATAAAGATTCTGTGTTAATCAATTATTCCATCCAACATTCTGCAGTTTCCTCTTAATACAAGAAATGCAGAATGAAAAGAATCCGTGAGAAATTATTTCCAGACAAGAATTTTCTAAGTTAGCTTTTAGTTTACATTTTTGCGTAGTGTCTGAAATTGATGCCAAAAAACTTAGGGAGGAAATATAGCTTAGCTGGAGTAATAGATGAGCGAAGAGATGAAAGATGATCCTTGAACTGATGCTGGTGGTGGTGGTGTTGTTGTATAATACGGAATAGATTAAAAGAGTGAGAAAATTTACATAAATTCCACTTATCCATCGGATAAGAGTGTCTTCTGTCCAGTTTTTTTTGAAGAGGTCTGCTTGTTGTGATTGTGAAGTATGTGGAAGAAGATCTTTGAGATTAGATCTTCTTCGGCCTGAATGAAGTCTACAATGAGATGAAAGGAATCCGACCCGACTTCTCATCTTCCCTTTTCTATCCTGTTATAATCATTCATTTACATATATAACTTCTGCCATTGAATACTATTACAAGAGATCAAATTACACTTAAAATCCTTTTAACCTTGCCTTATGACTCGTGTCTATTTACATCAAACGAAAAAGAAAATTAAATCTATTTTAACTGCCTAAATTAATCCTCAGCTCAAGGATTTTACTGTATAATATTCAAAAAAGAGGTGTATATCATTTTTAAACTTTTATTGAACAATTTACAAGGTTTAACCAATAATAAAAGAAAAGAAGTTGATGATTTCCTAATCTTAAATTAATTTATTATAGATTTAATTGAGATAAAAATTTTTAACATAAGATATAACTTTAACTTCCTTTAATTACACAGAACAGCAATTGAACATATTATTTTCTCTTTTAAGAAGTTCATTGTGCGAAGAAGAAAAGAGAAATAAACTAAAACTGAATCGAGACGGAGAAAGCGAAGGCGTTGTTGTTGTTGTTCCATCTTCTACGCTTTCACTGAACGTATCACTTATCACATCACATGGCTGCTTGCTGTTTTGAAAAAGATTTAATAAACAAACTTTCTTTTCTCAAGATCAAAGAGAAAAGTCTGATGGAAAAATTCGATTAAATTTTTTTTATGAAAAACTAAAACTAATGACACTCAACTCTTACACTGGTTGGTTAGTTATTCTCTCTGCTGGAAATCAATTTTCAGCAGCAAGCAAGTATCCCCTTTGAGTCAATTGTTTTATTAACAGGGATAAATGAATGAGCCGTCCTAAAAATAATTAAATTTGGTCCTAACAATTTGCGTCATTTCCTCCTGCTGCTGTTTATGTTGTTGCTAGAATTAAGATCTAAACTGGTATATGCTCTATTAAGGAAATGAGGGAAATAGCCCGGCGAGACCAGCCCGAATTTTTATTTAAGAAATCGATAACTTTTGAACGGGGACCTTAACTGGAATTAGGCGCTTATTTTGTTATTCTAACACACTATTACCTTTAATTTGACATATTATAGACATTCATAGGTCATCTGGTCCATGAGTTATAAGAGTTTTAAGA
>JAQGCN010001259.1:0-10651 GCA_034699725.1 Friesea truncata | reverse complement strand
AGTCCTAACCAGAAAACGACCTCAAGCGAGAAAGAAAACTCCAAAATCTAAGGCAGCTTCCAACAAAACTAAGACACAGAAAAAGAAATAAATAATAAACATACATTAATTTTTCATTAATAATTTCATTTTATTCTAAACTAAACATTCCATTCACAAGTCACAACCCTTTAAAATTCAACATGCATCCATGTTATACTGGACTGGACTGGATAGTTTCTAATAAAACAGTAAATAAACTTAAACTTATATAATTTAATTTAGGAATTTCCTCTTCTGGAAATCTACTCATCTTCCTTGCTTCGTGGTTAACATGCTTCCCGACTAAGATATTCAAAATCTGCGTTCATAATGTAAACTATCGTCTTGATTGTACTGTTGGTGATGTTGGTTGTATGGCCAATCGTAATTGTATCTTTGAACTCCTCCTCCTCCGTACCCACTTCCACCACCACCCTGCTCATTCAAAAATCATTTAATAATTTTTCAAATTCAAGTTAAGTTAAAGTACAATACAAGCTAAAGCAAATCCAAATTAAAAGCAAGCATTTTTTTTGGAAATTGGTTAAAAACCATTGTCCGAAGCCTCTAAACGTGACTTGGAAAGGAGGCCTCCGGACACTGGTTTTTAACCTAATTTTTTTAAAAAAAATCGCATTGTTAACTTTTACAAAATTAGCAGTTATGCACACTAATGGACTTACATCATAATAAGGAGCTGGTGGGGGCATGACTGGTGGAAGAACAGGATGTGAAGCATGCGGAGTGACAAAGTGTGATCTTCCAGTTCCCGAATTTCCAAAGTTGTTATTTCCCCATCGATCTCCAGGATTATTTTCCACCATCCTTAACGGTCGGCTATAAAAATGAAAATAAAATAATTAATTTCAAATAATAAAAAAATATAAAAAGTACAAGAAATGATAATATGAGTCTATTAGTATCAGTTTTAGAAGAAGTAACATTTTAAACTTAATTTTTACAAAATAACTTTATCCACTTAATATTTCCCAAATTGTAACCAAAGTTTAGAATGATTTCGTGTTTCCTCTTATTCTGTTTAAAATCCTCTGTTGAAGTTTGAAGATATTAGAATTCTGGCCATTGTTTGACACACGTCAGTTCAGTGGCTTCAAATTCAATCCGTAACTACAACCTGGTCATACCTTATTCACATGCATTTTAAGCGTACCTTTTGTGTGAAGAAGGACTCATTTGTAGAATATGAGACTGAGACAGTGGTGCCGTCGGTGGTGGTTGGGCTGATTGTTGGCCATATCGATGGTTAGTTTGTCCCCAAAATTCGCCATGACCTGAAGCCCAGTTTGTAACTTTAAATGCGGAAGCGGCGGACATTCCATGAGATTGAGGGATTCTGAGAGTTCCTTGAGACTGCGATTCACGGCTTCTTGCATCATGATGTGACATTGTCTTACTTAAATTTGGTGGAGGTGGAGGAGACTGGAGCCTTCGAGATGCCTGGATTTGTCTATTACTTACGGGTGGTGAAGTCCGTTCTCTTTCTCTCGGAGATGGTGAGGGTATTCTGTAACGACCATTTGGTATTCCCCGATTTGGTGGTGAGGGTAATCTTTGTCTGTTGTTTCCAAGAGATCCATCTCGAAGTAGAGGTGATGGTGATGACAACCTGATTCGATTACTTCCAATAGGTCTATCCTGATTTGGTGGAGATAATAGAACTCTGCGTCTATTTACAGTAGGCCGCTCTCGAGGAGGAGATGATACTAGCCTTTGTCTACTATTTCCAATAGGTTGTTCTCGATGTTTTAGCAGTGGTGGTGGTGGTTGTACATGTCTATTATTTTCAATAATAGGCCGACCTCGAGGTGGCGATGGGGGTGAGGACAGATGTCTGTTGTTTCCAGTAAGTGAAGGCCGTCGTTGTAGAGGTGGAGGTGATAATTGTCTCTGTCTGTACCTATCACTTGAAGTAGGTCTCTTCTTCCGAGTTGGAGGAGAGGGTGACGGTGACCTATGACGTTTTTGAATTTTGTTTACAATCACTCGCTCTCCTCGAGATGGAGGTGGTGAATGTGGTCGTGGTCTGTGCCTTTCATTTCCATCAATCGCAATAGGTCTTGATCTTTCACGAGGCTGCCGCGGCGGTGACGATGGATGCCTTTGTCTATGAATTTGGAATTCTGGGAATAGCGGCGACGGATAATCCTGTCTTCCATATGGAGTGGGTGGTCCATAATGTGGTGGTGTTGGTACGTCTGGTCTTGCATATTTCGTTGGTCCATCATAAGGTGGTGTATTCTTTCTGTGTCTTTCATTTCCTGGATGTCTTGGGGATGATAAATGCAGAATTTCAATAAATCCCTCTCGAGGTGTAGCTGATGATGACAGCCTGCGCTTATTATTACTTGAAATATTTCTTTCTCGTGACGAACACGGAGGAGATGGTAGTTTTTCTCTTCTATTAATCGCAGGAAGTCGCTCTCTCCTTGGTGATGATGGGATTATTGGTCTTTCATATCGAGATGGGGAAGGTTGTTTCCTACGCGGCGGTGACGGCAATGTCTGTCTTCCGTATGAAGAGCGTCGTTCTCCGTGGTGTGGATGTGGTGGTGAAGGTTGTGTATGTCTTTTGTTATTTGTAGCAAGGTGTTCCCTTCGTGGTGATGATGGCATTTTGAGTCTTTCATATGGAGAAGGTTGTTTCCTTCGCGGAGGTGACGGCAATGTCTGTCTTCCATATGAAGAGCGTCGTTCTTCGCGTGGTGGCGATTTAAATTTCCTCGTATGTTTTAAAGGAAGACTTCGAGAAGTTGATGGCGGTGTTGACAATCTATGTGGAGCAGGTCGTCTGGTCAGCCCCAGCCGTGATGGCGATGTTCGTTGTCTACGGGGGGAAGTTTCTCTCCTGATTGGCAGTGGTGGAGATTTGTGCCTACCATGCAGATGAGGAGACCTGCGTCTTTCTCGTGATCTTGATTTTCGGAAGTTAAATGTTTTTGGAGTTTGATCCGATCCATGATGATTAATAGGAAAATGAGGCGAGTTCTTCCTAGAACGGACAGGTGCGTTGCGTCTTACTCTTTCATGTGGAGGGGACGTTGCTCTTGTTGCATTGCGACGTATTGCTGTTTGTGTCGCTGATCCAGAAAACCTTCTGCCTCCACGCTGACGAAAAGGTATTTTTCTAGGAACGGATGAAAAGGAAATGGGAGATTCTTTCCTTTTTTTAGATTCACCGATTCCAGGCGATAATCTTCTCCATGGTGAAGCTTTAGGAGATGAAGTCACAGAATCCATTATCAAAAAATTCTCCTCCTCTTCGATTTCGTCCTGTAAATTCAGCTCGTCGTCGTCAACTCGGTGCAACAAATCAAAATTAAGTCGACGTTCTGATGAAGTTGTTCGCTCACGGGATCGACGAACAAACCGGAATGGTGATTTGGATTTTGACTTTTTCTTCGATTTGGTAGGTTGATTATGACTTTTAGATCCTGCAGTTCCTTCGGTAGTAGAATCTTTAGTTGACATTTTTGTACTTTCTTTTTCTTGCTGAATATCTTTTTCTTGCACCTCTGCGTCACTAACAATGATTTTGGAATTGGAATGCCTAATGTAAATGTTGTTAAAATAATGAATCAGTCCAGAAGAAATTAATCATAAGCAAAAATATCTTAAGAAACAAATAAGTTAATGTGAGAAAATATAATAACTATTTCATACCGATTTGAAGTTTCAGATGGAAAAACTGTTGATTTAACTTCTTTTTCAGATAAAGCGGTATCAGCGATTTCAGGTTCTTTGCTTGTGACGTTTTCTTGATTTGAATCAATGATTTCTGAATCACAAAGAGGTAACGGATCAGCACTAACTCCAACTTCTTCAGCTTGACTATTTAATTCTTCTTCTTGTAAATGACCCGAAAAGAATTCTGACTCATCAACATCATCCAGTGGATCGGTGGTTGTTGAAACTTCTTCTGAAAATGGCTCTAATTTGATTTCTATATAAAAAATATTAGAATTTATATTACATTAAATTAGAGGTCAAAGTAAATTTAATTAAAATGCATACCTTGTTTTATGGTAATAGTTTCACAATCGGTATGTAATATTTCAGCAACCGGTGAGGAAAGTTTAGTATCTGAAGAAGAATTTTGCATCTCCGTCGATTGATTGGAATGAGTTGTGATTACTCCACTGGGTTCACCCGACTCTTCTAAAGCCTAAAATAAATTTAAAGAAAGATTAAAGGAAGTCAACTTTTAACAGAAGAATCAACTACCATTTAAAGCAATTCAAAACTTCAACCCCTAAAAAAGTTCTTTTTTTCAATGCTTTTCCAAGAACGAGGATTCAGTTCAATTCCGGCGATAACCTATCACTGATTTAGAAGAGTTCCAGTTCACTCACTCATTTAACTTTTTCACTGTTCACATTACATTAGAAGAAGTGAGCAGAGCAATACAATGATTAATCATGCACATGCTCGCTCTCCTCACTTCAATTTGAATGTGAGTGAACACTGACAACTGATGTGAATTCTTCTCAACCAGAATTTAAATTGTAGGTTATTGAGAATTGAATTGTGAAAAAACATTGAAAATGATAACTAATCTATGCTAAATCTTGAACCTCAGATAGTATAGTTAAAATTGGAAAAAATCAAACAAAAGGAAAACGATTATTATGACAGTTAATTAATTAAATCTTAAATTAAAGCTCGGACGGAATGAATGAAGAATGAATAAAGAATAGAAAAAAGAGGAGGGCGATAAAAAACTTTGTGTCTCTGCCGCCTGTCAAAAAATTTAAAATCACTCACGTCACGTCGCTGCGCTGCTGCTGCTCACAATAATACAATCAATCATTCAATCACCAAAATTAAATATTCAAAAATTATTACGGAATTCTTAATTTTAATAAAAGAGGGAGTGAGGCGGCGGTTACAATACAATGGTTTTTTAATGAAAAAAACCGAGAAATGAGACACTTGAATCTCCGAAAAAGTGAAAATTTTTATATTGAATTAATGATAAAAATCAAGATTAAGAAAATATTCAAATGAATTTTTATGATTAATTACAAGAAATAAACGTAAAAAATGTTGTTTTAAAAGATTATGAATTTAAAAGACAATATTCAAATTAAAGGTATCAAAGCTTTAAAAAAGTTATTGATAGCCAGTTTTATATTTTTGAGTTTTCTGATTAATGGAAATCCGAAAGTGATGGACATGCAATAAATAGCCTTAAGCTGTGACACGTGAGTCCCCGAAAATCGGATTGATTTTGGGAATTTTTGGAACAGGGTGGTCTGTTTAAAAAGACGGGCCGCCCACAATTAAAAATAATAAATAAATAATTAAAAATTAAAAAAAACTTTAAATTATTCATAACTACAAAAAAGTGAGCTGCTGCAGAACGGCGCATTTAAACAATAAATTAAGTTGTGTGATTGATTTGAAATTTTTATTTAATCTGAGTCTTTTTTGGAATTAGTTAAAAAAACATTGTCCGAAAGGCCTTCTTTCCATGCGAAAGCACCTGACCTGAGTGAGTCCTCTCGGACAATGATTTTTAACTAATTCCAAAAAACTCGAATTGTAAAACTGTCAAACTTCAAGCAAACAACTGGCACTGGATACCACCGGACCGGTAAGGGTAAGTTAAGTAAATGCAACGTGCAATGCAAGCCTAGATTTCTAAATTAATTGATTTTTTGATTAATTGCAAATGCTTTCGAATCCATGCTTTGCAATTTTTTTACGTAATTAAAATGAAGTTAATTAAATTCAGGACGGTTGATTGATGCTGATATAGTACCACACACCATCATCACCTCACGTCATCATCTGATAACCAGAAGCAAGCAGGATGTCCATGCACAAAGGTAAGGCACTAATAATTAGATACTACTAACGAAAGATTTACAAGATTATAATTCCATAAAGAATATTATTTAATCCTTTCCTTACTTTTGCCAATCTAGCAATTAAAACAGCTTTGAGACCATTTTTGTCTAATCCTCTCTTCTCTAATTCTGCCTTTAAATCCACGACACGAAGATCACTAATCTTTTTCACTGTTCCAGACATCTTGGATATCAAGAGTCAAGAAGACTTTGAAAATCTTCCTGGATTACTATTCAAGTTTCTTCAGAGGAATCTGTCACACTTCAAAGATTTCACACTACTAAGATTGATCTATCATTTCCTATTCATAGAAAATTTTCATCATGCCAACAAAATCGTCTGTTTGGAACAACAACAATGGTGGTGAGATTAATGATTGGAATGGCTGGAGTGTCAGGAATTATTCAAAATCGGTGAAACTTTTTGTTTTTGCATGACATTTTGGATTAAAATGGACAACTTAACTGATAGTCTCACAATTGATCTTTTACAGGAACACGGACAAGGTTCAAGTCGTAAAGCTAAACATGAAGATACAGTGGTGAGTCACAAATCACAAAAAAACATAAATAGATCTTAACAATCAGAGTTAGAGAGAGAATAGGTCACAGTCACTGTATCCCTTCTTCCTTTTGTCTAATTTCAAGTCGCAAAGGTCACACAGTCACTCAGAATGTCGTCACTCTTAGTTTTTTTAGAAAAGATTCACCGGATCCTATTCTCGAAATGATTCGGAGGACAGGGATGTTAGTTTACCCGAAGGCGAATCGAGCGAGGTCTAGTTTGGAATTGGATAGAAGGAATCCATGCGCAACCCAGCAAAAAACTTTCCCCATGGCCACAAACCATATCCATATCCAAGATACTACACCATTCATCATAGTTTTACCTTTTACTATTTACAGATTTCAAGTTATTTAACAAAACGAACGATAGTAGTGAGTGGGTGGATGATAGATTTTTCATATGGAAAATAACTTTAACTGGTGCCTAAATCCTCTTTATCAATATTAGTGTGTTTAGGGGATCTTTCATAGGTAGTTAAACTGGAACCTTGCTTTGTGGTTAGTGTTTTAACGAGAATTTAATAGAGTTGTCAAATTCCTAAACAACAGACAGTTTTGTGATGCTGGAGAAGCATAACGTATTCTACTGGGGCTCCCCTATTAAGACCATTTTTAGAAAGTAAGCCTCTTCCCATCATAATCATCATCTGTCTATTATTTCCTAATTCCATAAGAATTAAAACAAAATGCTGGACTCCAGATCCTTATTTTTATTAATACGACGCTAGTCAATAGTGAGTGATGGTGGAATTGACCAAGTGTATTCTTAGAAACAATTCAAACAAACTTTATTCTAGGGGAGCCCTTCTTCTTGACAAATCACTCGATTCAATAATCAATTTATTTTTAGCTAAAGAAAGTCAAAAAATTCTGGAAGAAACAAAAGGGAAAACTCAAATTAAATTTCGAATCCGAACCATACGAGTCCTTTGTCAATGCGGAGGGCGAAGATACTAGTAGAATGGAATTTGGAATGGAAGTCACTTTGAGTCAAGTCGATGAACGTATTGCATTTGGCTCGATGGCGAAAGGACAGAAGAGATATGGAAGTACTGCAAGACATTTAAAACGTGATGATTCACAAGGATTCGTCTACACTGTTCAAAAAGGGGACACTTTACAAGGACTTGCTGTAAAGTTTGGAATTACGGTAAATCCACCATATTTTCAAAAAGAACTTTAATTTAACAATTGTTTTTTTTTTATAGACTGAGCAAATACGACGGACAAACCAATTGTGGACAAATGACAGCCTCTTCCTTCGTGATAAATTGATTATTCCTATTCAAGTTGAAAACGGAGGTGGAGGTGATGACGGATTATCCTACACTTCCTCAATTGTGTCTCCTACTTCCAATTCTTCAGAACGTCACAGTCATGCAACTGCAACACCCACCACAAATGGTAGCACAACTACAAGAACTTCTTCTTCTACAGGAAACCCATCGAATACACCCCACAGCCTTGCATCTCCTCATGGAGACACCAATTTTCAAAGTCCAGAAAGTATGAGTACAGGAAGCAAACATTGGACACATCCCTTGAGTGATTCTTTTGAATATGACGATGGACTCACAACACCTGATTCTATTAAACTTGACTCCGATTCACATTCACTCCCAAGTCCAAATTCATGTCCAGTGTCATACGCAAATCATAATTTATACCAAAATGGTGATAGTTCCATTAGAAATGGGAGCAGCTCAGATAAAGATAATTCACCAACTAGAAGATATTTAGTCAAAGATCATTCTGAAAAATCAGTAGATGAATTCCTATCAAGAATTGATTCAGCGATTGCTTCAACGCGTGAGAAAACTCTCCCATTGGCTCAAAATGGAAAGCAATGGGTTACTTTTGAGTCTGATAGTGAATCTGACCAGCATTTTCATCGTTCGTCCTCATCAAGGACATCCAATCTTTCTGATGGTCGTGTCCTACGTCACTCCCTCCGAAACCTTGAAAAGAGACAAGAAGAACTCTTTCAATTGTAGCAGCTTAACTTAAAAAAAGATTAAGGATATCTCATCCATCAATTATCAATCCCATCATCATCACACGACACAATGCAAGAAATAATCCTAATACCAAAATGAGAGAACTTATCATCATCATAAAAGAAACTTCTAAGTCAATTTTAATTTTAATTTAATTTATAAATTGTTACACAAAGAATATTAATCAAGAATCATAGAAGACGAAATACTGATTCTACAACAACTTGTAATATCTCCGTGTTGTTGACACATCATTTCACATGTACCTTTTCATTAACTGCTACAAATTATAATAATTATTATTGATATTGATGTAAGGAATTAAGAAATAATTGTGAATTGCGTTAAATTGAAGTTGTAAACTCTTTAAGTTGAAAATTAAGGCAATAAACTTAATTTTTACGAAAGTTGAAATTCAAAGGCAAATCACTGGAACCAAATACAACAATATTTATTTTGTTTCCATCCTTAGCAGCAGCAGCAGCAGCGTCATGTCAAATCTTGTTAAAATTTCAAAAGCAAAGGAGAAAAAACGCTGAAGTTTTTCATAAAATCCAAAAAATCTTAGCAGCATTTGAATTTTTTAGTTGTGCATCATTGTTAAAGTGTTTGGAAAAAATTGAAACTTGAATGTGCTTTTGTTGTGTTAATCAAAAATCTGGAGTTGTTATTTTGAAAATTGACAAAGAAATGGGAGGAATGGATGATGATAGAGGAATGACTGTGTTTAAAAAGGATAATAATGGATGAAATAGGAGCATAATTAAGGAAATGAGGTTAAAATTGTTTAAAATAATAATAAATAACAGTAGAAACAGTTTAGACTTCTTTTTTGTCGTCCAAGTGTATAAATATACAGAACAAGTCCATGTCCGTTATTAACACTTCATTAAAATTGCAAAATATTTCATACATATCATACCCAAGTAGTAAGTGTAGGCTACTACGTTTTTACTTAGGTGTAGGTCCGTAATATACATTGCAAAACAGAAAGTTAAGCACCTGCGTTTCTCAATTTATTTGCGACGATGATGCGATGAGGTAGGGTGGAAGCTGGAACTAATGCTAAAAATTATGGTGTATGAAAAGCCTTCAATTTAAAGTCAGAAGGTTAAATGAATTAATTGGTAAAAATCATAAACATTGTCCAGCTTCGCTATCTGCGATTAAAAATGTATCCAGAAAATAAATAAACAACACAATTATTCTTATAGAACAACCCTAGAGCCATATAGCCATCTATAATTTTAATTTACTTTATTTACTTTTGAACCATATAATTCTTTAAGGTACGTATGTATAAATATTTCTATAAAATTAAAAATAAATTGTTAAATAATGAAACGGTGATAATAAATTAAGATGTTATTAACCTTGATTCTTGAGATCTTGCGAGATAATCTCTCTCAATCAATTCTTCGATCCGTTTTTTAATGGCGACAGGAGATGGTAAAAAACGACTCTTCAATTGCTCTGTTACTTCTGCAACTAAACTTGAGTGCTAAATTAATAATATATTATTTTTAATATATAAATTATTAAGTCTAAGCAATTGAATTTTTCGAGAAACCTTGACTATCATATCACATTAGGATTACAAATCCATTCCTCATCTCATCTCCTTCCTTTCTCTTTTCAACCAATTAACAAAATTCACATTCTTATTACGTTAATCACACTTTGAATTTTGTTAATTTCATTTTAATTAATCCTTAAAATTATTAATTTGGTTGAATTTAATTTCTTCTCTTGTCTGTCTTTGTAGAAGGAGAATCCTCTAAGCCACGTAAGTGTAAACTTTTCTATAAAATCAAGCAAAATAAATCAATAAATGGATTATTTATAATAAATTGTAAGGATAACCAACCTGTCTTCTTGAGTTCTTCCGAGATAATCTCTCTCAATCAATCCTTCGATCCGTGTTTTAATGACGACTGGAGATGGTAAAAAACGACTCTTCAATTCCTGTGTTACTTCTGCAACTAAACTTGAGTGCTAAATTAATAATATTAAAATATTAGTTTTAATATATAAATTATTATTATTATTATTATTAATTACTGGTAGGCGTTTTCGTGATTTCATAATCCGAATGATTGCTGCTTCAATTTCATGTTTACGATCCTCGTCAACTTTATTCCGAGTTTCTTTACGTTCAGGCTCAGATTCACCTTTTGCTGCAACTGTTTGAATTTT
>JAQGCN010001258.1:0-10663 GCA_034699725.1 Friesea truncata | reverse complement strand
TATGAAGGAAATCTAGGAAGAAAGAGGAAGCTTTTAAGAAATAAAAAATATTTCTAATCAAAGTAGATATTTTCTCTGTGAGGAAGATGAAGTTAATGGGAGCCTACACAATTAAAACACTTATAAGTTATAACTCTATTCATGAATTATGGCTTTAAGAACATTTGATTGCTTAATGCTTAATTTGATTTGCCATTTGAATCATTCTTTGCCTGTTGACATTTGGCACATTCGCTTAATAACATTATTCAAAGTTTCACATTTCACATGCAAATTATTGAAAAAATGAACGAGGCTAAATTAGCTAAATGGACGACTGTAATGGAAGTTTTTTAAATAATGCTTCCTATCCATCTTAATTTTAAACTAAATTTAAGTTATATCTTCATCATCGTCATCATCATCTTCTCCGCTACGTCTAGGATTTGTCTTCCATATAATTCCTTCACTACCGTCTTCATTAAATCCAAAGAATATTCTTTCAAGGTCTGTTGGAATATGGGCAACAATTCCATGAAAATCTCGCAAATCATCTGCAGGAAACCAGGCAGGCTCTTCCTTTGGGATGAACATAAATCCAAGCATCCTGAAATTTACAATTTATTCTTTCAAAACAGTAAAGTATAACATTACGAAAAATAGAAAGAAACAAGTCAAGCCAGCTTTTGGTATTGACTTTCATTTTGGTTCTTGTAAATCGCTTATTTTTGGTATCATTGTAAAAAAAAACTGAAAAAGTTGCCGTATGTCAGCAATAAAATAAACAAGGCAAAACAGGTAGACATAAGCTCCTTATAAAAAACTGAAATTATTTGTCGTTTTATTCTTTGAAAATTTTAAAACCTTTACAATAATTGTAAAGGAATAAATTCAATTCTATAATATTATAATTATTATAGAATTGAAGAAAGATTTTTTTTCTTGTTAAAGCTTTTCTTCACTGAAGCTTCACTAAAGTGGCTTCTTTTCTTAGAAAGCATTTTCCTTGAGTGGCTAAAACTAAATAAGCCTTTGAATAGACGAGAATAAAATCTTAAAGTCTTAATGCGGTTGTTCTCTCATTGTTCAAATGATTCGTTTGAAATTGAAAGAAGGATCGTTAGAAATAACAATAATATTCCATACCTTAAAAGGGCTATAACAGGAATCCATAGAGTGGATACAAGGATGAGGCAAACTGCCAGGACGAGAGCCCAGGTTGGCCAAGGTGTATCAATGGATGTCGCTGTGTTTTTATCCCACCTTTTATAAAAGCTTCCTTCCATTGCAATTTTAATCCAACTTGCTGCGAGAATTATAACCATAGCCACAGGTGAGACTATAAAATGAAGAAAGGAGCTTTAGATTACGTCGTGAAAAATGATTTTAAACACTGTGGTTACTTACCGTACCTCCAACAGAACATCCAATAAAAGTGTGGTCTTTTCCCAGTCATAAGCTGAATGTCTTCAGCGAATCGACCTAAACCATAAATATACGCCACACCAATGCACTCACAGAAAGCAATAATAAGGAGTGGCATGTTTCCACAGAAAGTGTCGAAAAGGAGGAAAATGTAATTTCCAGCTCCATGGGCGAACATCATTGACAAAGCACAGCATAACCCACAAAGGATTCCTAAAAAATTAAGACATTCAAAATCAATAATAAACAATATTTATTAAAAAGTTATAGGATTATTGATCCATCGTTAAGCATCACTTTCTTAAGGATTATTTATCATGAATATAGTATCTAATAAAATTAAGATTGAGATTTTTATGTTATAAGAAGAAATCAATTTCTCGCTTTTAGGCAAATTTTGATTAATATTTTCCTAATTTATTATGAAGATTTGAATTTCTCTTTTGATCTTCATTCATGGCGAAAGTGAAATGAATCTTTGAAATTTTTTCCTTTCTCCTAGAGAGATGGTTTATTGATCGTCTGGAAAGTATATTTTGTTGTGTGTATAATAATAACAACAGCCAGAACGAATAATATAATGACGACGTATTAAGTGAAAGAATGCACGAAATAAAATAAAATATGAAAACTTTAAGAATAGAAGCTTTGTTTAAATTAATCTTGAAACTTGAAAATAAAGCAAGATTTCATAGAAATTTCATAAAGAATCCAGAAACGGAGAGTGAATATGAAAAATTTAGTGAAATTGAATTTGAGGAATTCAATAGAAAAGGCTACGTAAATAGAAAGAGAAAGCGTGGAGAAGGAATGAATAGAATGGGATTTTTAGTGAGATGATGATAAGTATAGTAGGTGGGTGGATGGGTTGGTGAAAGCGAATCGTAGAAAAAAGAAAGAAAAGAAAAAGATGAAAAAAAAACCTGTGAGGATTTCCTTTCTTAGATTTGGAAAGAGCTTCATATCCACAATAGAAGTGACGACACCTTCAAGAGTACCAAATTGTGAATCGATCCCAAGTGTAAAGAGCATGGAAAAGAAAAGTATTGCCCAAAATGGAGCAAAGCTAAACTGATTGATTGCATCAGTAAAAACAATGAAGGCTAATCCTGTTCCCTCAGCCCCCTGTAGAGAACAAATAGTCATTAGAAAGTTCAAGTCCGAAGAAAGTTTCTCTTATCTGATTTTCTCCACTTGATTAAGTTCATTCAAGTGCTTTCGTAAGAGCGAGATCTTTTCCTTCCTTCTTTAATTGAGTTTATTGGTATCATGGTTACCTTGTCTAATTCTTCCTGCAAATCACACACAGTGTAGTTTGGTATAATATATTGATGGCCATCCTTCGTAACGGTAGAAAGTGGGTCTGGAAATGGAAGTGTATGGTATATGAGTCCAGTTTCATTAATGATTGAAGCATTCGCTTTCTGCAGACAGATTTCATGGATCCCATGAGCTTTAAACCCTACAGTGAAAAATAACGTGTTAGAATATTGTAACCAAATTTTAGATTAGAGAAAAGTCGATCCGAACTAAAACAGTAATTTTATGCAATTTTGTTGTTACTAATCTCTGCTCTATAGTAGAAAACTAGGTCATTTCCTGAATAAAAATCAATTATTGATTTTTATGTAAAAAACGAATAAAATTTAAACTTCTCGGAAAGAATTTTTCAAAAAATTTCAGACATCTTGTAATGACATATTCTAGTCTCAAGGGTTCAACTTGACTTCCTTACCAATGACAGAGAAGATGACAATTCCAGCAAAGAGGGATGTCATACAGTTAGTGAGGGAGACAGTTATGGCATCTCGACAGCAATTATTATTGACAGGGTTGTAGGAAGCAAATGCAATGAGACCACCGAATCCAAGTCCCAGTGAAAAGAAAATCTGCGTTCCAGCCTCCAACCAAACAACTGGATCGTAAAGTTTTTCCCACTAAAATTGTATTGAAAATTACAAAGTAAATTAAACAAAATGTTTCATTAAAACCATGCAATTAACAACAGGAATTATTCTGGTGTGCTTCAATGCTTATGAATAAAACTGAGAGTCTCGCTAATGAGATTTCATTTTCCACTTTCACTCGGAAGTGGAGAAAGCAATGTGAAATATGAGAGTTTAGATAATAATAGTCAAAATTAAATGAAAGGAAGACTCTTTGAAAATTGACAAAACGTTAAAACACGAACTTTGTTACTTGCCAGTGGCAGCATCCTTTGAGACATAACTTTATGCTGGAGAAATCTCATTTTAAAGAAAGAGAAAGCGATATTTAGACTCTGCTTATACTGCATGATTAGTTTCTTAAAAAGAAAGTAAGAGAAGATAAGTATTTCTGAGAATAATTTATTACCTTAGGTGAAAAAAGGTGAATGATTCCATCGCCCATACCATCCAATGTAATCCCACGGAAGAAGAACAGAATGAGAACAACATAAGGAAAGAGGGCTGTTACGTAAACAATCTGCAGGGGATAATAAAATGAAATCATCAGTCAGCAACTTTCACCAACGGAGAGTCTAAGGGTAATAAGGTTATATTTGCTCTGTTTCAATCTTTATTTTCAATCGAAATTTCAAAATGTAACAATAAACTTTAAACCAAATGGATTCATCAAGTTATATCAACAAACAGTAAAATATGATATTCACAAAATGCTAAAAGCACTTGCACTACCCTTCCAGTCTTTTATGAACAAAAGGTTCATTAATCATACTCCAATGCTATTCTTTTCATTCGTCAGAATAGAAACCAACAAGCCTTATTCTAATATTAATATTCTCAACAAGTGGGATAGAAAGATATTTTAAGAGGATTTGTGAATAATTTATGGTAAACGTCTTAAAATAACCTCAAAAAGGTTTTTTTGTTACCTTGCTGGAAGATGCTATCCCTTTTGCAAGACAAAGATAAATCATGACCCAGGCAGCGAACAACGCCGCACCGATCTGAAGATTGAAACTTTGTGGTGTATTGATGTCAGTTGAAATGTCAAGAGTTTTTCGAAACCAAAAATATTGGGTAGGACTGCTCATCTGGAAAGAAAAAACAACGTGAAAACCAATACTTTACACAGTCACTTAGGTTCAATACTTTAAAAAATTTCCCAAGAGATTCCATATCAAAATCGATACTTAATCTTTTGGCATTTAACATACATGGAGTCAAAGATAAGGTAAAGCTTTCACTTTCAGAGAAAGAAATCCTAACAGAAATAAAAAAGGGAAAAAATTCAATTTGTTCAACATTCTTACATTACACTCGAGATTTTTGGAAAAATTCGATCCAGCAGGAGCATCTGGACAATCCTCCCATGGCAGTGGACTTTGAAAACTCTGCAAAAAAAAGTAAGTCATTCATTTATGCGTACTTAATTTGGGTCGAAGTGAGTTAAATTCAATCAACTTTTAGTGAAAGTTTAAATTAAATTTTAAGTAAAATTTCAAGACTTTAACTCAATTTGTCAAAGTTTTTTTTAGAACTCGGTAGTTTAAAATCTGTTATCTCAATTTTTAACCCAAAGTAATTAAGATTAGTGTCAGATTAAACATGCTTGATGAAAAGGATAAGAGGCAGGCATGACGTTGTTGCTGGTTAACTTTAAGTTCGAACATGTCCACAAGTGTAAAGTAACCAAGTGGATTTTTAAAAGAAAAACAAGGAAAAAGAAAGACATGTCGATCAATCACCCATTTAAGGGGAAAGAGAAAGTGGTTTTATTTCTCTATTTTCTCTTATTTATTTTTCTCAAATGTTTATTTCTTGTGGTTCAAAAATATTTGAGAAAATGAAAGGAATTACTCGTTTCATCAAAAGAAAAAAGAAACCACCGCCTTGCAATACGTTACGCCTTAAAATCTACCCCACAGGAAATGTTATAATTGGATGGTGGTTGTAAACCAATTATCACCTTATCGTAAAATGTAGGCTTACCCTGACGAAGTATAACAAACACCAGGAGATGATGGTGTTGTAGTAGAGAGCAACATTAAATGAGACAAAGGCTGAGGCAATTCCAACCCCAGCGAGATATGGTGATACTTGAGTCCTGAATTAATTAAGGAACCCTATTGTTTTATTACCTTCCACTTCTTAATAATGAGTACACACGAGGCTTACCACACTCCAAGGGCACCCTTTCGTAGTCTTTGTCCAATGGCTAGTTCCAGAAAAAATATTGGCATACCCTCTATAGCTAACATGATGAAATATGGAATCAGAAATGCTCCTAAGCAAAACAAAAGGAGAAAGTCAGATAATTAAAGTTTTTACTGTTTGTTTTGAGCTACCTCCTCCATTCTTTTGAGCAAGGTAAGGAAATCTCCATACATTCCCCAACCCTACAGCATATCCAATAGTTGCCAACAGAAATGTAAGTTTACTGTCCCATGAGTCACGTTCATCGTTTTCATCTGTGAAAACACCGTCTTCTGCGGTTGCAACTTTCTTAAGGGTAGGGACTAGCGGGGCCGTAGGTCCACTGCCACCTTTCACGCTTCCTTCTTTTCCTTTTTTCTCAGCTTCTTTTGCTTTCTCCTTCTCTGGAACAACGGGCGTGGCTCCAGGACTTTTACCGGAAGTCTGAATAATTGAAGAGCAAAATTTACAACAAGCATTAACATATTGCTTATGTATCATCATGAGAAACTTTTTTTTCGCATCTAATGTTTATTTTCCTTTCCTGCTTGTTCTGAAAACAGTCTAAGGGAAATATGATTACTTTCTCTTGAGGAAAAGTAAAGAGAAAAGTGGAAAATGTCAAAAACAAAACTACGTTAATTTCCTGTTTTCACATATAGTGTCGATTTCGTTTCTTTCATCGTTAACTTCTAAAAAATGAGCTTTAAATTTTTTACCAAAGTTGTTGTAGCATCATCCTTAAATGCTAGATTGGTAGCTCCATAATTGACAGAATTTGAAGCAGAAGCGTCTGAACTCAGAAGTCTACCTTGCAATTCTCGAAGTTCCATTCGATCGTAGGATTTTTGTGGACGCAGTTCTCTCGAACTTTGGCGACGAACTAACTGTCCCATGTTAGCCATTTTGTAAAGTGGTTTTTGATTTTATGTGGGAGGTTTAGTTAAGTAATACCAACACGATATAAAGGATTTCCCGAACTATTTCAGGATAATTTCTATCGATTTACAATAATTAATTGATAAATGGTATGTATCACAGGGAAAGGTTTGCTTTCGTCACATCATCCTCCCCTGCTGCACCAGTAGTCGTGAGTTGTCAGTCAAAATTCCAGCACGCTTCATTTTTAGAAGGAGTTTTCACCTTATAAATTTTAGGATAGAGAATTTTCTATTATTTCATTATTATAATCACGGTGTACAAAGGGTGGAGTCACAGGACAAGAAAATAGTCGTTTCGTAATTATTGGAGTGCACCAGTGAATCTGTGATTAAATCAGCCGTAATTTCGTCAAATTAAACAGTTTTCCCTTCCAGAATGAATAATATTGAAAGTTGACTTAATAAAATTTACTCACGCAAGAAACACAAAAACTCAACACAAAGTGTAATATCGATGTGAACGTATTGCAAATTTCTGTTTTAATTTTATTTATTGTAACTTTAAGGCCTATAAGGTTCAAATTAAAGGCGAAGAATAAATTTTTATCTTCGTAATCCTGTCTAATGTTTTATTGTGCAAAAATGGTAAAATAACTGATGGTGAAAGTAAGAGAAAGTGTAATGAATGGAGAAAATTGAATGACGCTCATCGTGAAACAGGGGAGAAAAGGAGAGAAAGGCGTGTAAGCCTAAATTAAGGTTATGAAGAAAAGTGTGCTAGTAAGGCTAATGATAATAATATCAAAAACAGAAGAGAAAGTTGAAAAGTGATGTGTTTCAGCGATGAGACGATGACGTACTGAAGTGTTTGAAAATATTTTGAGAAAATCGGAAGTTTTTAGGGAAGGGTTCCTACAACTTTCTCCATCAGGGATCCAGATCCAGAATCCATCGATTTTACTTACGCCGGCGTCCCTTTTCCCCACCATTTCCACTACTTCATTCTCATCCACACACAAAACTTTTACTCCAAATCCAATGACTTTCTCCAAAGGAGAAAGTCGACTTCGATTCACCACACCAATACACTACTGCTTACGTCAGAAATATAAAAAATCTTTTTTCGCCTTTCTATTTTCACAAAAACAGACTATAAAACAAGTCACGTTTTGGTAGTTGACTTGACTTAGTCGCATACTCGCAATCAGTGTCCAATTGATTTCACTCAAATAAAGTTTGCCAATAAATTACTAATGAAAAGGGGGTTAAAATCTGATAAAGCCCCACCCCACCCCCTGTCCAAAAAAATACAATGCTAGACTGTAGTTTCCTTCCAGTAAACCTGTAATTTAATTTAATATTAACTTTTAGTATACTTTCGATTATAAAATATATTTTTTTATGATCATGAAACTAAAAAAGTTGCATGCTTGTTAAGCACCTTGTCAAGATTTCAAATCGTCATAAAGCTTAATAAGGGTAGAGTAAGAATTTAAAGCATTGGCAAAAATACACCTTTTGCCATGATACGATTCTTCGGATAGAGGACATAAACGTAATCTCCTTGTCTTCCGAATTGTCGAAGAGTTCCATAGGAAATTTTATAATCATGAAAAGGTTTGGAAGAACGCTGCTCCAAATCAATTATATCCAACAAGTCATCTCCAGCTTGCTTTGGTTTAATTCTTGGCGAACACCCGAGTGTGACATGAGCTCTGTTACAAGTCGGGATAAAATCTTCCTTCTGTGGCTTAAAAACTATCCCAGGGTATGCCTTGACGTGTTTCTGTTGTTCAGGTTCTGCCTTTGACTTACTTTTTCCACCGTGATATTCGGCAACTTTCCCTTTTTCTGGAGATGAAGCTAGTGGAATTGTTGAATTTGGAGGTTCGACCAAGCTGGAGTTCCGACGATGAAAAACTGGATCACGATCATTGTCAAATAACTCTTGTTGGGAATTTGAAAGTTTGACTCGGAAGCCAAAAGTTTTTTCAGTGAAAAAAATTCCAACAATTGCCAAATTAAATTCGGTCCCAACGTATTGTTCAACAAGCTCGGAATCTGATAAAGTAAAAGCCAAACCAATAAAAGATTATCAAAATTCACGTTTGACATTACATGGCAAGCATTCCATCCTTCCACAGAACTTTGCAGTGATATGAAGTTTTGAATCGATTGAAGTCTCGTATATTGTAGTATGATCTAATAAAATTAAAATAATTAAGTTTTCATTTTTATAACAGCAGAATTATGTAAAAAGTCACCTTTCAATCCTTTTTCAATATTAGTCCGAAAAGAGTCAGTCCATCGCTTGAATTGTTGTATTTCCAAGCATTCCTTCAAGTAATTATATCCAAGTTTGTACAAACTGTCCGATGTCGTTTGCCCCAAAAACCATCCATAATACAAAGCATTCTTTGGAACTTGTGCGTGAACCTTAAAAACAATACACTAAAAAATAACTCACAATTTGTTTGTGTTTAATTCAATTTTCTTACAGAAGCAACTGCAGCAGTTTTAATTGTCATACTTTTAACGAGGCATGCTAACTCTTCATCAATATCAAATTCAGTGGAACTGGAGCTCCGATCACGTACCAATTTTGCTTTATTTTCAGTAGTCTTGCATAAAAATTCTGCTGTCTTTTCAATAGATGCTTGTACTAAGTTTTCCATAGTTGAATTTCCACTGCTGCTCCGACGCCGATTAAGTATGGGTTGAGGTTGGCTTTTATGATGTTGTTTTGAGCTTTTGTTGGGTAATCCATTTAAGTATTTTTCTTCTAAAATCTCTAAATCAGTTTCATCATCAATATTGTAGTTCCCCATCTCGAAAATCTAAAGGCAAAAATGTATAAGCTCATGATTGTACCCGATCCGATTGGAATACTGTATTAGCATTTTACAACACAGGAAATAGCCGTTATCTATCCGTATATTTATCACAAAACTTTGACGCAAACTTTGCGTCGCATAATATAAGCATAACGATAAATAAGCAATATAGAATATGTTATAATTTTCACCTGTTGAACTATTGTTGATACCCTTAATAAATACAAAGATAAGATTGGAAGCCGAAGAAGTAAGTAAAAATTCGGGTTCTTTTCTTGGATATCACAGCTGTTGCGCTTTGACCTTGGCTTCACTAACCTAGTCTAGTCCTCGCCTCACCTCCTCACCTGCTAACAAAACAATTCGGAATTTTGGATATTTTTATTCTTCAATTTTGGCTAATTTACAAATTAATTGGTAAGTTCAAAATATTAATTTCCTTACCCAGTCCAGTGTTAAACGAATCAACTTCCGAACTCCTCCAGAACTAAAATTGAAATGATAAAAAAAGAAGCTGGATACAACAATTCCAAAACAAAAACAATTTTTTTCTGTTGAGGTCCTCCTCTTTTTATCTTTCTGAGCGTGCAATGCTTAACAACATCGCAATTCGCAAATTCTGCCCAAATTGCACTCGTTGCTTCTGCATTGCTTGCTTTTGCTTAAATTGCAAATTGCAGTAATTAATCTTTAATGAGCCAAGGACTCACAAATGGGTTTTCCTAATTTATAATTCTCCAAAACTTGCTTTCATTTCAATTAAATTTTTAATAAACTCTATAATGATTTTATTGTTTTAAGAACATTATGTTATCATAATGGAAACTGATTCAGCATCATTGCTTTTGGAAATTCAAGATATTCTTATAAATGAAATCGATGAACTCAAAGAAACGCTACCAGATAGTGATATTTATTTCATACGACATGATGAAGATGATAGGGTAAATAATTCTGAATTTCATTCAATTCCACAGATTTATTACAGAATTTAATAATAGGAAATCATAATTTTTAGAAGCTGGAACCATTTTCAGTCCTTCAACATGAAACAATCACTTATTCCAATTTCTATGAAAATTATATACTTAAAAATAAGCCATGTCTTTTCGAGAAAGGTTGCACAGAAAATTGGAAAGCAGTCCATCAATGGTGCAGAAAATCCAACGATTCAGACATTTTGGAAATAAATTATGAATTCATTACACAAAAATATGGTATGCTAAATTAATTTTTTTAAAAAATGAAACTCTTAATTTGTATCGATTTTTCTCTAGGCGAATCCATCGTTAGTGTCACAAATTGTGATGAATTAATGCAAAATTATAACAATTTATCATGTGAGCCAATGACAGTAAAACAATACATTGAATACCTCAAACAATTCAAAACAAAAGGTGAACAA
>JAQGCN010001257.1:0-10666 GCA_034699725.1 Friesea truncata | reverse complement strand
TGCAACTTAATCATTATATGTTTTCTTTTACAAGGGTTAACTTAGATAGAGTTTGAACCGAATAAATGCAATCATATACAAATGTTACATTACAGTTTATTTATTTATGCTACCGTATTTCTAAATAACTCTTGTGGCAAATTAGATGTCTTTACTGGAATATTAAATTTCAGCTCAATTATGATTATTCGTCAATTTAGAAAATTAAAGTTTGATTTGATCATAAAATGCATTTTCCATTTCTTTTTGAAAATTTTCTGCAAAACTATTAATGTCATATGAATTTTTAATGATAAACTCGATTTGTTTCAGAATATTCCGTCCAGTCCACACTTTCTTAATCCGTCAGCTATTAAGAATATTAAAATGGTTGATAATTTCCTGTAACAACTTAAATTATTGTAGTTTAAAATTAGGAGCAATCATATCAATTGAATCTTTAAAAAATTCCAATTTGTAATCTTAATATTGATCTCATGGCCTACTCAACCATCCATTTTGAATTTAATTGAATCTGGATGTTAAATAATTAAAGTATTCGTTTGCAAATCTACGAATTCCTCTCTTTCATATATTTTTAAATCTGAAGTTTGTGCAAAGATTTTAAGTGAATTAAAGTCAAAAGATTACATTTAGTAATGTTAAGATTGAGTCTTTACCTCCTCTAAATCAATCACTCTTTGAGTAAAGTATGAAGTGAAAGTGGCAAAGGAGAAAGTAAAGAACTCATTGTTAGCACACCTGTTATAAAAATCCTCCTCCTCTTCACTTTTGCTGAAGCTAATCCATAATCACATGCACTTGAGCCGACTTAGTGATTCTGAGCACGACGATGAGAAAGGGAAAGGGGAGTGAACGTGTCAAGTGAAAGTTATTCTTCCCCAGAATGAAAACAAGGGAGAAAAGAGTGAAATTAGATTTTCTCTTAGCCCTTTCCCACATGCAACTCTCCCTCTCCTTCTTTCTCTCAACAGCCAAATGTAGGGTGTAGTAATAAGCAAAGTGGCCATACATAACATTTCCCCTGGTTTAGGGTCATATTTTGGGTTTAGAATGAATCTAACAGAAAAGGAGCCATTAAGAGACCAATGAATACAAGGTAATGCTACCATTTGAATAAAAAGCTTTTTTTCACACCGTATGCTGTCTTTATACATATAAATACTGTTAGATACTAAAAACGCCCACATTCAAAATTTACTGGAAATTCATGCTCAAATAACCACTTCAATTATACTTAAGTATTAATTGTAGCTTAGATAAAATCTACAATACAATTAAAAGCAGTATTTGTATTTTAGATAGGGATCAAGCATATGCAATGCATTTGTATGAAATTATTAAAGAAGAATCATCGCACATTGCTGTGAAGGAATTGGGACAGTTATAAACATTTTCTGCCAATCTTAGTTCTGCTGCCCAATGTCATACACATACCACAAGGACAAATCTTACCATTAACCTTCATAGGATTCCAAGTTTAGATTGGATCAATGCTAACACATGGTTTTATTCACACGGTTGAAGATATCAATATGTAAAGTGGTTTAGATTTATATCGTAATTCAATCAGCCAATAAATCGAACTTCCTATTAGTAAACATGGCAGTAATAGGTTCGGATGCCAGGAAACTTGACACAATTTTAGAATTAATGCTCACAGAACGATAGCTTGAAGAGTTTTAGTTACTAAAACCTCAGTGGGTTATATTATGAAAGAGAAAGCTGAATTATACCTTTTATTACTTTTCTAATGAAAACAAATGAACATAAATATACGAATGAAATATAGTAGTGAATCGATTTTTCCAATGCCACACAATAACTGAGAATTTTAGCATGTAAAGTTGCCTTTAACAATTTATAAGTGTGTTAGACATTATGTCAACTACATTTTGTGCGAACATTTATTGACTTACATCCTAAAAACATATTTCCAAAATCGCTTAAAGTAGTTATAAACATTGATCAAATTTTTAGTAATTTGCAGTAATTTGACAATAATTTACGAGTGTAATATAATAATATTTATCCATACAAGCAAAGGAATACGTGCAATCTTTTTCCATTTACAATATCAATGATGGCAAACACCAATTTACCAATTCAAAACATCGTTTTATTAAACATGCAACAACACTTCAATGTAATTCTAAGATTGATTTCAAACTTTTAATGAATCACCGAAGTGTGTAAATCGATAGCAAAGCAAAGTTTGAAGTGAGTCAAATCAAAATGAGTCAGAAGAGGGAAGATGAATAAGTTTAAGTCTGTTTGCACATAAAAATGCATACATAAGTATAATCTCTATTTTATGGAATCACGTCTTTATATATTCACAACAGGTCATTCTCGAATTACATTTAAAAAAATATGCAATTTATATCCTCCTGTCTAAGGCGAGAGAGAATGTGCGAGCCACTTCAACTCTCTGAAGGATTAACGAGAAAAGATTCTCAAATAACAACTTGAGTTTTTAGTCTTACAACTCCTTGACTCGATCTGATCTCCGCCATTCTTCATTCCAAAGGAAACTTCTTAAAAGGAAGGCGTCCATTTTCAAAAGGCATGACAAAGAGTCGTATACTTTCCCTTGACAGGTCGCCATGATTTATAAGAGATTCATGCGCAACTGCGTGAGATATACTTATAGTTTATTAAGCTAACCACTAATTTGGAGTAAAACACTAACTAAAGAGGCGGTCCTGAATGTTTTTAATTATCAATTAATGTAATGAACAATAATAAATTTTGACAGTAATAAAAATATAACACTTGTATGAATTCAATGGAACACAATGCTAGAAATTAACGGTGTGAGACTGTACTGCTTTTTAAATAATTACTAATGTATTTTGTTTTAAATTCAAGAGATGAATCAAGGAATTTGTGTTCGTGTTGCTTTATGTGTATGATTTGTTTTGTTTCCTTTGTGCACGTTACGTGTTAAGTCGTCTGAATACAGTTAAATATGTCTGTATTGTATACTATTACAGTAGTTAATAATTTTGTAGAAGGAGATTTTTCTTTTGTTTCTATTGTGACACTTTTGTTAAAATTGACTTATCACTACTACCATTGTCCTCCAAAACAACTCATCATAGAAGCCAAAGAGCTTACTTACGAGAAATAGAAACAACAGTAGTTTAGTAGTTGTGGTGGTCGTCCTAACGTAACAGGAAATCCGAGACGATATTTTTCTAATGGATTTTTGAAAGGTACTTCCGAGCCTCTTCAGTTTCTCCAGGGAATCTAAAAGTCTTCCGTTAAATTCAACCCTGGAAAATTCCAGTTCATGAATTAAATTCTCAGAACAAAACAACCAGTCAGTTATTCCACTTGAAGTGAATACTTTTCCCTTCGTTAAGGTCTTAATTAAAGATCTTTCATTCAAAAAGTTCAACTAGGTGTGAAAAGGTGAACGAGATTCTGACCACGAGGAATGTTCTATCAACCGATTTGCTCTAATGACCTTCTCAATCCTCTTCACACTCAAATTGACACCCGTGACGTCACATTTTGTTTATTTCAGAATCTTAGCCTGAAATTAGGCGCAACCAATCTCTGAAAAGCCGAGTGACAGTATCCGTTAACCAAAACACAGGATAGTATTTCAAACCTTCAATTCTAAGGAGAGACTAAATAGCGGCTTCTTAAACTAATTATCGCTGCGGCTGATATAAATACTAAAACTTCTGATTGATAGACAGGGATTAACACTAGTTGAGTCATCATCATAATACATTCTATATGGTATAATGAAATTTCAATTTATATAACTTAAACTACATCTCACACGTTGGTATATTTGCGTTATTTTCAAAACTTAGTTTCTCACATATTTTGCAAAAGCAGTATAAACAAAACAAAGTCTTAAATAATATATGTTTATATCAATTGTTTGTGCATGACAAAGCGAAAAAAAAGTTGGATTGATTTTTGATTGATTTGTGGCATGTTATGAGTATAGTATCATGCAACGCAGAATGGATGGTCGCCTTGAAACATTTCCGTTGCCTTCTTCTCTTGAGATTTGAAGGTAAATCTATCGTCCTAAACACTTGCAAATTAGTTAGGAGCAATGAAAATTTATTATGAACTCCTCTGGAATCAGTTACGTATAAAAAGCTAAAGGATTTTATCGATGACGATAAAAGAATTAGTAGCATTCATAATTCACACACATCACACATTACGTTATGAAGCCATAGCCAATAAGTTTTGAAAGTGACGAATGTTGACCTTTAATATTCGAAATGTTAAAAATTAATTTTGTAGAAAAAATTGCAGCTTTTCCTTTATAACAAAGAAAGCAGCTTCTATAGTTTCTAAAAGCGTGTAATACAATCACCCTTGCTTTTCATCACTCTGTTCTACAGTCTTACGTCAGTTAAAGTTACGAGGACTAAGAGTGAGTAGGTGATAGTAGTGACATAAGCGCCTTCTGTTCGATCCTTTCTTCATTCTTATATAAGTCATCGGATGAGCAATTGATAAATTCAATTAAATATTCCAAGAATTTAAAAAATTGTCTATAGTAGTTTTCGATGGTAAAATACTAATTAATTACCAATAGCATTTTGAAATATTCATAAAAAAGGAAATATTTCATGCATTTAAAAAAAGTAATACATACCATAACATAAGTTATTAAATTGTATGTGTTTGGAAGTCTCTCTTGTCTTTTTTTTTGTCAGTATTATTGTATTGTAATATATTGTAATACACAATATGACTTATCTTTCTTTTTTACTAAAAAAAAATGACACTCATCCGGTTTGGATTCAAATTAACCCTGGCCGTAATCCTTTGTTTGATAATTTTGTATATGTATGAACATAATTTTGCAATGAGATTTAAATAATTTTTATTACTGTATACTCAGTAAAGAGATCCACCTGTCGAATAAAATTGGTAGTTTTGGGTGCCTACAGGTCTTAATTTTAGGGCTCTCTGCCCTCTCAACTTAACTTTAGGTGACTGGTTTTTAATACATGAAGAATTGAGGGAAGAAAAAAAAAGAAGATAATGCATTCAGCTCAACAAATAAAATACAAGAGAAGAGGCAACCCAAAGGAAAAGATTCTGTATACACACAAAAAAAATCTCTATTATCTCTCAGAAATACTTCTGCCAATGACCTTGCTGTCTGTCCAAAGGATACGACCAATGCAACATTAACAACACACACAGTAAAAAAAAATAACTTCATCTCAAGAGGTTCCTGCACCTAATACCTGTGTATGTATCACATTTTGATACACTCTTAGAAAAATATAAAATTTAAACTCCCGTAATATTCCCGTAGGAATTTAAATGACATTTGAAAATTCTATTGTTAGAAACCGACGACCACACGGTTCTGCTGAACTCAAGGGGGATGCTCGCAGATGATTTCCGGTAGAGTCAAGGAAGACGAACTCAAAAACAGGAAGTGTGGAAAGAGAATTTAAAATCTCTTAGATTTCGACCTTTATCCATTGTTTTTACTACAAAGATATTTTTGACCTTAATGATTCCTTTTAAAATACATTTAGAATAAAATTACAATAAATACATGTATACGCATTGGACTATTAAGAATTATATACATTTGAAATGATGAAAATATTAACTTGGGATCTTTTGAAGCCTGAGTCGGATTTAATAATTTGTAGTGTTTGAAAACATTCGATCAAATCCACCTTTTTGATTACATATGGATTGCATTATGAAAAAATTATGCTAATTTACTTAAAGGATGACGTTTTTAATGTAATGTAATGTAATGAATATGTTTAACGAATATTACCATTTCAGAAATGCATTGTTTTTATATTTTTAAAGTGAATACTAGTTCCTTGTATTTAAAACCGTTGATTAAAAATTTAAACTTTTGCATTGTATTTTCTAAACTGACGAAGGAAGGGAATGTGGAAGATATAAATAATATAAGCGCACATATACTGAATTATTGGTGAGTTTAATATTTAAATATGCTTAATAACGCCGAAATTCACTTTCATTCAATATTACGTATATTCCCTTTTGATCCAAATAAATCAAAGTTTGTAGCATATATTCATAACTGTTGTAAACATTGAGAAGTCAGATTGATATCAAGGTCGATTGACAACTGTGAAGCAGGGGTAGGACACCTGTTTCTAAGTAGAGCAGAGTAATACAGCACTATTACTTTAGCACAGGGGTATCAGAGGTGAGTATATAAACAGCTTTGTTGCCACTATCTTTTATCTTCTTCCGCTTCAAATTATCAGTATCACACACACAGAAGTTATAACGAGTTTCATGGAGAGAAGGGGTTGTTGTTGAGTAGGGGAGTTGAAAAAAATAAAATCTTCTCATACATAAAGTCAAAAGTAGAAGTGAGTGTATTAGACGCTAATTCCTTAGCAAATCCATCCGCCCTCTCAATTTATACCATTAAAATTCATAACGCTTTCATAATCAGTTCTTTGTTGATGCTTATAAAACTAAAGGAGAATAATTGAATAATAATCTAATCCAATTTAAATACACAGTAATTCAAGTCACTTTCAACGCACCTGAGAACAGTGGTATAATAACGATTTGTTTAACAAAAATCTTCATACAGTATTTAAAATAATGTGCATATACAACTTTATATTGCAATATACTTGTTAACTGAATACAAATACTGAATATACAAAAGAGGGTTTACCGCAATAATATGAAAACAGATCAAGAGAAAATATACTAAAAAAAGTTAATGGGAATGTGACATAAATTTTATGAAAGGCTTTGTACATTTCTGTATATAAAAGAAATAAATCAAGAAGTAGATTGATAGGAGAAATCTAATTAATTACGTAACAAAGAAACTTCAAGGACTAATTAATGACTACAGATCTGTATTAGTTTAAATACTAGATGAAGATATTACATTTACAGACAGTGTAATATTAGACTAAACTTAATGAATCTTATTCATTTGGTACACTGACTTAAGAAGGAAAACCAGTGTAAGTCTACTTCATCATTGGCAATTTGCCAATTATGTAAAATTAAGCATGTGCTAACTAATCACCGGCTAAATAAAGAATCTTTGAATTTTCTAGGTGTTAAAATTTAAATGAAATTAACACACACACACGTTGTGGCTATGCTACAAAATATACTTCCCTCAGCTTGCTTGTCTTCACAAATTAAATGTTGAGACACGCAGTATCATAAAATTCAAAAAATATTATTAAGGAATCTGAACTATTATTGGTATTGACATCCAATAACCGGCATTGCGTTTGGTACATAGAAATTCTGATGCTATATCTATGCTAGATATGGTGGTGTTGCATTGATTAAAATGGCCTATTGATATGTCTTTGTGTGCGTATTAATGTATACGTATATGAATCCTACCTAAATGGATATATAACCAGTTACCAGTCTAATCTTTTTATTACAAACGTCATTCGTAACTTTTGAAATTTTACTTCCAAGAAGATATTTATTTGACTAAATTTTTCAATATTGACCATATTTATTACTTATTCTGCTCCTGCGCATTGTATTCTTCCAATTTTAATCAAGATCACTGATACTCTATTCGAGAGTGATGGCGTCTCTTTTACAGCATTTGCACTTTGTCTCAAATTGGCAGAAAAGGAGTTTCGGAAAAGTTTTGCTATTATTTCCTCCGGATCTCTGCTCCTTCTGAAGAAGATCCTTCTGGTTTTCCAAAATTCAAGCTCTCATTCCATTTTACTTCCTTCTATTCTTCTTCTCTCTCCTCCGCGCGTCCGCTCCCACCGAAATTCTATTTCTATTCATCCTCAAAAAAGATGGGAAACTTTACTACTCCTCTGGTTTTTTTTTTCATTTTTCTTTTCTCTCCCCCCTTTTTAAAATATTGCATGTTTGGAACCGAACATAGAAATATCCTTCGACGAGAGTGAGTGAGTGAGTAGGATGATGATGATGATAATACGAATCGAGTCCTTTTAGAAAGAGAAAGACAAAAAATCTTTTAAGCCTCTCTCTTTCTTCTTCTTCTTTAAAGAAAAATTCTTTTTCCTTGATTAGAAAAATCAGGTAGGTCGTCACTATGAAACCTAACCCAAATATTTCATTTTAAAGAAAATATAGAGAGGGGTAGAGGAAGATAATGCTTTGAACTGAAGTTTTGTTGTACTGCTGTACTGTTGTGTTGTGGTGACAGGAGGAAGGAAAACAATGATGGCAGAAGAAGGTGCCCTACATATTGATAATGAAGATTTTACACGGTCAAAATATAATACCAGCTTACTTTACCAGAGCTTAAGTTTAATAAAGAAATTTTAAAATGACTATGAGTTTTATATCCAACCTGGTATGCTATGCAAGGGATGATGGCAGGAAGAATGATTTTTTAAGATGCAAATCACTGAAAGTGAACTTGTTTGCATGTAAGACCATATATGAAGTTGGAAGGGTTGATATATTAAAATGTATTCGAATGGAATGCACTTGCGAACCAATCGTAAAATAATGTATATTTAACCAAACAACAGCAATGCTACAATGGTTCTTGGAGTATATGATAAAAATTAGTTATTTGATGCTCATTCATTAAAAAATTAAGCGCAAAGACGGTCAATTTACGCTTAGATAATTGATTCGCACCCCGATTTCTTCTGTATTTGGAATCTCCGGCGTTACTAATTTTAGAAACACGCCAACCAAACATAGGCTTCCTTTTACTCGTGCATTGGGTTATAGTAGTAGTAGTAGTCTTTCCGTGATTTGATTAAGCAGGCAATGGTATATAGCAGTAGGATCCTTAGTGGTCGATAAAGTGCTGTCATATTTGAATTGGGCCTTTACTCAGTATCATGGAACCCAAAAACGGAATCGCTGTTTATCGGATTCTCTTTTCCCTCCATAACTTTCGTTTCTCTTATAAAGATTATAAGCCAAAAGTAACAGCAGCAGCGTACGTAACGTAAGACTCGCTCTGCAGAAAATTAACTGTTTATGGCCAACTTGTGGCTTTATGGTTTCCGAGCGCCTGTTTTTTTATTCCTTTGGTTTTAAAATAGGATTCATGGTACTAACTTTGTCTATTTCTAATTTTCAGCATTTTCACAGATCTTATGAATGTTATCAGAGTGTTGTATTACGTGAAGTAGCCCTGTTACTTAAGGTTAAGATAAAGCAGAGGTATTAAAATTGGAAGCCGCAAAGTTGTTACAACATACTATACATTATGCACGGAGAAACAGTTATTTACCGCAGATAAGCATTGTTATGTTTATAAACTTTTAGTGTGTATATGAACTTTGTTTATATAATTAATATTTGTATTTATATATATATTATCTATATTTCGGTTAATAATTTATCACATTAAAATTTGTTGTAAAATGCAACTTATAGTTATGTACGTTTTTGTTATAATATAACTGTGTGTAATATAACCATGTAATATATATTAAATATAATAACGTAATGTATATATATGCATCTTTGTACAAATCCGTAGACGACATTTTTACTCAAATTTTGTGAATGTACTCAACATTATCAAGTTCCATATACGCTTATACATATGTAAATCTCTGCACGTGTTCTTCATATTTTACTTAAGTACTATATTATAAAATATAATGCACTTACCTGTTTCCGTTGCAATAAAAATATTGTAAACAGAAGTTTTTATCTGGAAGATCCTCGGAAGACGCGTGTTGTACCCTTCTATACACAAAGTTTAATAGCTATTGTCTATGAGTTATGTTATCTTCCAAAGTCGTGTCCAATCCCACGCATTCCTTTTCCAAGAGCAAAATTATATACGTGAGCTAGCTCAACTTTCACTAAGGAAATTTGTCAATGAAGTAATGGTCTATGTTTGGGGTGCCTGATTTCCCACTCATTCACTCGAATAAAGTTTTTATGGCACTCAAAGGGAGAAAAAGGGTCCCTTTTCTTCACCTTTGCTCTCTCTAAGTTCCAAAGTATTAATAAACTCCAGTTAAAAAGTTATTAACCTCCGTTCTGTGTTATGATGTATCTGACGGAGTAAATGTAAACATATATTAATAGTTATTATAATAGCGTCACTTTGGTTAAATCTTTGTTATTATTTCCCTGAAGACTCCACACACAACCTCCTTAAACCAGCCAGTCCTGTGGAATAAGAACACTGACAGATAGAACCACCGACTTTGTACTTCCTCTTCTCCCTTTAGAAAGGAATTCGGAAAAGGCTACATACAACTCCTCCCATCCTCCCCTTACTAAACCATGCCTACTTCATATAACCTTTTCTACTGCAATATTGCAAATACATTGAAAAAGGTTTTGAATGGGTGGCATAGATAAGGTAACGTAAAGGACTGAGGAGGGGAAGTATAGATCTGCTTGCTTGCTGTGGTAGGCGGGTGGTGGAATGACATGAAATGGTGATGATACGTACACACAGGCTCCTCTTTCCCTCCCTTTCGTGTATAGGATAACTAGGAAGAAGAATAGAATGGATTTTAGGGATCGAAACTCTATGGGACAAAAAAGAAGAAACTATACCACTGAACTCAGCTCACACTCACTTACACATAAGGCAGGAAGAGATTGAAACAGGGCCGGAGAGAAAAATTACTCCGTAGAAGAATTTCGGTCGTGTATGTTTTGTAACCTTTTGCACACGACTCTTCTCTCGACTCAAAAAAGT
>JAQGCN010001256.1:0-10675 GCA_034699725.1 Friesea truncata | reverse complement strand
AACAAGAACACCGTGCAGGATCATTAGAACTTTGTAGTCAGGCGATTCAATTTCTAAACAAGGAGAAACATTACTTCCAGTCTCTAGAAGGTTGGCGATATGACAGATTATGCTCCAGATGGAGTGACAATGGGACACCTTCATTGCCTTTCTTGCAACAATTGAAATTTTTAGTAATCCGAGGAAATGAGAAAGAGAAAGTAATCCTGAGTTATCATTTGCCAAGTCTTAAAAGATGTGAGTTATTGTTAGAGACTGTTGAAGTTCCAAGTTTGAGCAACATGATACTTCATTCATTTCCTGTGTTGGAATACTTGGGTCTCTGTATTGATAATCATTATTTTCCAAATGATGACTTTGAAAGAGCAGATATATTGAAAATCAGAGAAATAATATTGGTAAGCTCAGTAGTATATTTTTTCAAGAATAATTTTAGACAATTGTTTTAGGGTGGAGCTGAAAGTTTCAAGCGGATTTTCCCAAGTCTTCATACACTTAATATCACCGTTTCACGTGAAATTGAAAAGGATTATTTTAATTATATGTTCCCAAAAGAAGTCAATATTAAAATACATGGAATAACATCGATTAGAATTTCTCTTGGCGCTGACTGTGAATCCGAAGAAATAACAAGGTTCTATTCCATGTTTCCATATTTAGAAATATTGAAACACGTAGTTGAACATGCTAAAGATAGTCACTGCTTTATGATTTGCACGCATACACAAGACAAGAACACAAAGAAGTTTATCCCTGTAACAGACAATCTTGTTCAAATTCACAAAGACCTTAATGACCGCGACTCACAAATTTTCATATACGTAATTTATTATCAACTTCGTGGAACATTTTGCGAGGAACCTTTGTATTGGGGATACAAAGTTGTACAATGGTACGCACTTGATGATGACTGGGATACAACAGCGTATGACCATCATCTGGAACGTATCAAAAGTAGCTATCGTTGCCCAACGCAAGTTACTACTGGTTCAAACACAATAAAACACTTAATTTATTCTTAGTGAATGATCCAAGTATTAAATGCTTTAACCTGGATATGTTTTATACTTTTGTGGTTTTCGAGGTTAAATATTTGAACTAATTTTAAAATAATTATCCAAAATATAATCTTAAGATTGGTTTTAATCGTTTGAATTTTACGTATGCTTTATTAATCGCCTTTTATGCGTTCCAATATTGAAGTGCTTAATGTTTTGTATACTCTTTTATAAATAAGACATTTCAATTTATTCAGAAAATGAAACTAAAATTGGTATGCTGCTGCTATATTAATAAATTGTTTGCATGGACGACTTTTGCGAAAATCGCATTTGACAAAAAATCTTGCAATCATACTAAAAAAAGACGGAACTAAAATATGAATTAAAATGAGTTTGTAAATTTTTTCAAAATTATTATCGTTCGTATAATTTAAAAAAAATATTTAAGACTAATTTTCATTATGTCGTATTGTGTTAAAACATTTATAAAATGCATTTTCCCAACAATTTTCTTTCCCCTGTCTAAATTCTCGTGTCGGCCAACCTAACCTGACAATAAGCATTTTATTGATTGGGTTTTCTTCTTTGGAGAAAATAAACTTTCTTTTTTCTACTTTCGCTCTTTTAAAAATTCTTTTCTATTAATTCCTAAATTAACTTGAAATACAAATACCTAATTTAATGGAGGTTACAAAATCAGATTCGAACATCCTGAATGAAGTATTTCATAATATTCACGTGAGTAGAGTGAGAGGAGAGTCGAATAAATACTAATTTACGCAAATAAATGTTATTTATTGTTTGTAGATCATTGAAAATATATTTTCAAACTTGGATTTATCTAACCTAAAAAATGTAAGGCTTGTCTGTAGACATTGGTCACATGAAGCTTTTCGTGGTTTCAAAAACAAAATATTTGTTCATCACGATCCTACAATACTAAGAAAAATCGATCCCATTAGTATCACAAAATTTTTGCAAAATCATAAGATTCTATATACTCTCGTTATTTCGTTTCTAAACAATTCATGGTACGATTGTAAACCTAAAGACCCTTCGACATTACGAAGGAAAAAACTACTATTCAAAAAATACTTAAAGCAACGGAACAACAAGAAATACTTAAAAGTTCTTTCAAATTCATTTTTGCAAAGCAGTAGTGCAGTATACCTCACGGAACTCCGAATTGAATTAAATATTTTTCATGAAAATGATGCAGATTTGCTTGTGACTACGCTGTCGAAAACTGTAAAGTTAGAAATACTTGCAATCGACTTGGTATTAGTAAAAAAGAAAAAAGTGAAATCCTTGCCAGACGAATTATTGGTACCACTTAACAACCTGAAATTGTTGGCGTTTAGATGTGGCTATTACGGTTCGGATGTGAGTATTTAAAATGTGAATCACTAACTAAAAACACTAGTTAAAGGAATTGAATTACTTTTATTAATGTTTCATTGCAGTATGCAAAATCTGAAGTTCTCGATTTGGAATGTTGGACAAAAATTCTCGGATTATTTCCTGGAATTAAATATCTTGATCTAATTTCTTGGCAGCAAGGCTGGATCCGTGAAGCGGAACGCCACGACGGATCAATCGAACTTTGTAGTCAAGCGCTTGAATTCCTAATCAAGGAGAAACAATACTTCCAGTATCTTGAAGGTTGGCGATATGACAAAATGTACAGGGAATGCCCGGTACATGGCAATATCTATCAAAATGATTGCCCTCTAGTCCCCTTTTCGCAACAATTGAAATATTTAGTAATTCGAGGAAATGAGACAGCGAATGAAATTTTTATTTATAATTTGCAAAGTCTTAAAAGATGTGAATTATTTTTAATCACCAATAATGATGTTCCGCGATTGGAACAAATGATTCGATTCCCACTACCCATGCTGGAATACTTAGGTCTCTGTATTGATCTCAGCTATAAGATTTCCGATTTGGAAAAAGCAAATATATTAAAATTCAGAGACATAATTTCGGTAAGATTTAAAACATTACTTTTCCAAGAAACGTTTAAAACAATTCTGTTTTAGGGTGGAGCCGAAAGTTTCAAACGGATTTTCCCAAAGCTTCATACAGTTAACATTGCTGTTTCACGTAAAATTGAAAAGGAATATTTTAATTATTTATTCCCAAAAGAAGTAAACATTAAAATACCTGGAATAACATCACTGGGAATTTCCCTAACCGCTGACTGTGAATCTGAAGAGATTACTAGAGTTTATTCCATGTTTCCAGATTTAGAAATATTGAAACATGTACGTGAAGGTGATGAATGCGAATTATATTTGATTTGCACGCATACACAGGATAAGAAGACAAAAAAATTTATACCTGTGACAAACAATCCGGTTCAAATTGTCAAAGACCCTGATGAACATCACTGCAATTCACAAATTTATACACATTTAGTTTATTATCAACTTCGCGGAACCTTATGCGTGGAGCCTTTTTATTGGGGATACAATGTCGTGGAGTGGTCACCGGATATGGAAACTGCAATTGAAACAGGCATAACAAAAATTTTAATGTGTCGCTATATTATAAGTGACTCTGATGGCATGTTGTACGGATATTAAATACTTTAAACGAAATAATGTTGAAGCGTTCCAGGTTACATATATTTCAATTTAATGCAATAATTTTAAATTAAAAGTAACACTCTTTCTTGAAGAATATTGGACTTGGTTTGGTTATATAAATTTTCGTATTTTACGCGTTCCACCATTAGTGTATTTTTATAACCCTAACCTCTTTCCTTTATTCAATGAAAATCATTCAATTAATTTACGGTAGGAAACTAAAGTTTATTGTTATGACACCTGCATTCAATTCATTGTTTGTTTCTTTTATCTGAAATAATTGTTTGGCAATATGTTGTAATAAAATTATTTAGTTGATTTTACCTCTACGATAATTTCCGATTTCATGTTTTGTAATTTAATTATTCATAAATGACTGAAGAAAGTAAAACAATCCCACGAAATGGGAAAGTCGGATTAACTTCCTCTCCTGTGGGAAAAGCCAGGCACCCACCATCTTTCCAAAATCCACTTCGAATGATTGGAGTAAGGAAATATAAACTAAAGTTATTCGAAGAAGGGTATTACACTAACACGTGCATTTTTTAAAGGGATTTGGAAATCATAAATTCCTGTTTGTGTTCGAAATTCCAGTGTCCACGTGTTATGATCTTGTTTATGGACATCCTGGACTTGATGGTCCAGATTCTGTATTCGCTTTTGATTTTGGATCTTATACGGCTGTGCATTCTCAATTTCCAATGTAATAAAAAAATTTTTGTCCATTAATATTTCTATAATTAATTTAAATAATATTTTTAGGAAATTTGTCTTGTACCGCCTTAAGAAAGCTCCATTCCTCCATTTTCGCTCCGTCATAAACAATGATAGAGGAGCAGAAGTCATTGTTCGATACATAAAGGAAAGTACTCTAAGTGTAGCCATAATCAACGACAAAGGAAATGTTATCCAACCTGAAAAATTAGCCTGCTGTAAGAATTTGTTGTAATAAGCAAAAGTTCGAAAAGTGAAAGCTTGTTTTCTCTATAGGTCAAACAGGTGAAAAAGGTGGACTCTGTTTCAGAATCAAAGATCTCATTCCAATCAATTCATTCTTTAAGTCATTCCTCACATCAAATAGATCCCTCATCTTGCGAATTGAATTCCTTGGATCTAATTTATCATCAAAGCCTCAATCGCATGACACAGTAGAAGGGATGCAACAGTATGAATCTGATGTCAAATATCGTAATATGTTCTACCAATTAATTCGTGATGACGAATATAATTCACTTCTTCGAAGTTGGGCCAGTAATACAAAATTTGCTAATGTGAAATTACGTATTCAGGACATGAATAAGAATGTCACCATTTTTCCAGCGCATAGAGTCCTTTTAGCTGGTAAAAAGAAACTAAAGTAATTAGAATTCTTATTATTTAATAATTTTTGCAGCCCAGAGTGATGCACTTGGTGGATTCTTAAAACCTAAAGAAGATCTCGTTATTCTTGAAGGCTTTAGTAATTTTACATTACTTGTGATGCTTGATTATATCTACAGTGGGGAAATCCATTGCAATGATTTGTTGACCCTTGTCAATTTGGCAGAATTAGGAGACAAGTTTAAGGTATACGGATTGAAGGATAAATGTGTTCGAGACATTTGCATGATGTTTGGTAATTCTGTCACCAATATCAAACACATTGTTGCCTGTTATAAATTAGGTGAATTGATGAATTCGTCAGCATTGATTGACAAAGCTATTGAATGCTTTCGAATGTAAGATGAAAATTTTTTAACTTAATATTTGCATAGAAAGAAGTAAAAAACTAAATATTTCTTTATTGATTTAGAATGAAATACAGTGAGACATGTATAGATTTTACTAACGCAAAGGCTTTAATGGAAATTGCTAAATGTGATTTACCAGAAGAAAATTCTAAAATCCTTGATATACTCTTCCAGAAATCACGACCTCCATTCGAAACTGTGAGAAATCTGGTTCAATTACCACCAGCACAAGTTAAGATGCTTGGAGTAAGACATTATGAATTGTCAATCATTCATGAAAGTTTACTGTTACATTTTAATATTTTGCTAAATTAGACTTCAAGTGAATTCTGGACTGGATATATTTACATTCTTCCAGGATCTCTTTGCAAAACCATTGCTGTAGAATGTTCGTCTCTTGAAAGTTGCCCCACAGATGCAGATTCTTTTTCTGTATTACAAAAACTAGAAACTCATGAAGGGTATGAAAGAATTATACCAAGCGACATATTTCTGTTGATAATTTTGAATTTTCTGTGTGATTTATAGATTTTTTGAGTTTGTTAAAAATAGTAAAAATGGGATTAATCTACGCGTTACTGCAAATTCAAACGAAAATGAAAAAGTGAATCAAGATAGTGATTTTGAAGAAATTCTGACATCTTTGGATCTTTCAAAATCAGATTACCTTTCAATTATTGCAGAAAGCATTGGGATCACTTTGAAAGCATCACTTTTTGATTCTGTGGGTCGAATTATAACCACAAGCCATACGAAAGGTGATTATTAAAATGTTTATTAGTAGTAAAATATAATTTTTCATTTTGTCTTTTAGGAATTTTAGTGGGTGGTAATTATCAGTTTTGGGAGATAAATTCATTCTTGAAACCGGAAATGATGTATGATTGGGATGAAAAAAGCGAAATGATTCTTCGAATTTCATTTGGTACAGCTCAACTTCATCCTTCATCGAAAATTAGAGAGGGAGATCCTGATTTCCAATCTGATTATGAAAAATACGATGCAGCATTTCTTCAAAAAGTAAGCACAGAACTTTATAAGCTACGTCTTCTGGCACAACTTGGACATTCAGCATCTGCTGATGCCACAATTGTGATGAAGAGTGAAAAGGGAGTGTATAAAACGCCAGTCCACGCTGTGATTCTTTCAGGTGAGTAACTAATGAAATATTTTGTTGGGAGAAATAATATTACGAGATGATTTTAATTTTAGCAATGAGCAACAATTTCGAAAAATTATTCACTGAGTCATTAGAGCTCAAGCTTCCAGCTAATTCTTACAGCAAGGAAGCGTTGAAGTCAATGCTTATGTTTGCTTACGGAGCAGAAATACAAGTTGGAAACATTGGCCTAGCTTTGGAGTTGCTTTCGGCTGCAGATGAATTTGATATCAAGGGTCTCCGGGACAAGTGTGTCGATAGACTTTGTTCGTGTCAACTGAATTTGGAAACTTGCATTTATCTTTATGAAATTGGAAATGAAAATCATTCAATTCCTTTAAAGGATATCGCGATTAAATTTTTCCGTCGGTATGCTATAAAAGTAACATATTTAAATGAAGCTTAGGCCTAATGAAATATTTTTCAATTTCAGGAATAAGGATGCTGTTTCCAAGTTTGAAGAATTTAAAGATCTCGTTCGTCGTTACCCCAAAATTAAGGAATTGATGAGTGCAAGCATTATGTAAAAATTTAAATGAAAATTAATAAATCTAACTATTTCGATTAATATTTATTTCTGTGGTTTTACCTTTGAAGCACCAACCATTATATTACTTTAGCAATTCATTTTTAACTCCATTTTGTGTTGTTTGAATTTTGAATTCAGTTGATTAATAAATATTCAGTAAGTTAATGGAGTTTAAGAAGACTCAGCAAATTCTTCATTTTCTTCTTCTTGCTTAGAATCTGCGATCACTTTCGTAATTTCAGGAAAAATATTCTTTGAGTTTTTGTCTGATTGTGGAACAAATAGTTGGAAATAACGTGATTTCACAACATTCATTTGGTTTAGTAGTGATCGATTTTTGACTCGGGTGGCTTCAAGGGTATCCATCAGTTCATCAATTCTTCCTTGCAGGCGAGAAGTAATCTATAAATATAGTTGAAATGTATTAACAAATTGCAAGGAAACTGCAGCTAAGAAGTTTTAATTACCTGGTTTTTGGCACGTTTCAACGCATGTGTTTCTCTGATTGCTTTCTCCAACTCGTTTTCAAGTTCATTGATCTTATCTTCCAATAAGAATAATTTATGATTATCTTTTTCTTTTCCATGAGATTCAACAACCGTCTGCGACTTTGGTTCAATATTGTTATTACGATTCTGTTCAAGGCGCTGGAATACTTTGCTTTGATTCCAAAGCTCCGTTCTTATAATACACAATTATTAAAGTCGAGTAGTAATGAATTATCAAGTTTGTATCACAACTGAAATTACCTTAATTGCTTATTTTCATTTTCCATTTTTTCCATCTTTTCTGCCATTGTTTCATTTTTCTTTTCAGCAGCATTGAGTTTAGAATGAGATGCTCTCAATTCAGATGTAAGTCTTTTAACCTAAAATTTAACCTTCAAATTAACTACTTAGTATAATTATTTAATTTAGTATGTTTTAACCTCTGCTTTCATATTGTTAAAATCATTAACTTTCATTTGGAGGTTTGCTTCAATTGCAAATTTTGCATGGAGAGATTCGTTAAGACGATCTTCGGTGAATTCAAGCATTTCTGGGACATGAACTAATTCATCCATCTGAGCTTTCATATTCGCTTTCAAAAGTTTGACATCATAGTCATTCTGTGATTCAATTCTTTTGAGTTCTTGTCTTAACTCATCATATTTCATCTCTTGTTGCATAAGTTTCTTATGAAGTCCACGAATCTGTTTAATTTGAATGATTTCAACAAAATTTATTTTTATTAATTTAAAAAGTTCTTTTCATATACCTTTTCTCTGTAATAAATAGTTTCAACAGTAATGGTTGGACCATTTCTTTCCTTCCCAACAGATGAACTTTTACTTCGACTTTTGGATTTCATTCCATGAGATCTTTGAAACTTTCTTGGCGAATGTTGTTTATTTCCGTTCCGATTTTCTTCATCATCGTCTTCTTCTACAGTATTTAGAATTTTTTCATCGAAATCTTCAAACTCGATTTCAAAATCAGTGTCACCTTCAGAAAAGCTCGTGTTCTTAGTTTTCAGATGAATAATGCTTGAAGAAGATTTTTTAGCTGCAACTGGAAGGTCAGTCAAAGGAGTTTCTTCAGGGAAAGACACTTTGGATTTTGATTTTGCAGGAGCGACATCGCGAGCATGCTCATTGGATTCATGAATTTCGTCCAATCCTCGACTGCGGCTTGACTGACGACTTTTTGTTAAATTCTGTTGAATGTATTCATGAGAATCTTCAAAAAGTTGAAGCGTTGATAGAATCCGATTACGAAGGAATTCCAAGTCTCTAGTCTCTCCTTCTGATATTTTCCCTGGTTTCTGTAGCCATAAATAATTTTAGATAAAAATATTCTTCAAATATCCAATTACTACCTTAACCTTTTTCAAGTTGTCAATATAACTACGAAGCTCGTTGACATCTTTTGCAGCTTCAATTGCAAACGTATTTGCTTTTTCAAATTCATTCAGAAGAACAGCATCACATTTAAGTACATTCTGTTCCCATAAATGAAATACTTCTTCTCTTCTCTTATTCAAACAAGCAGTCTTAAAAAAAGCAGTCAAAGATTGTTTAAATAAACACTAATAATCCATTATTCATTACAAAACTTACGACATCAATAAGAGAGTCTTTAGATTCTAATGTAAATCCCGACATTTTTCTTTCATCTAAAGAGTATCCTCTGTTCTTTTTGCGACCACGAGGTGATCTCCCTTTCATACGAGCTGGTTCATGTTTGGACGAACGACTAAAACTGGGATCTTCGAAGTTTCCAGCAGATTTAGTAACTGGTACATTTACAGAACCTAATTTTCCAAACTCACTTCGTTCTAAACGATTTTCCGTAGAAATTGAAGAATGTGAACGTACCTTTAGTTTGAAAAATAATGTTTTGTGATTAAATATTAAAAATTACATTTTTTGCATACTTTCGTAGTTTTTCCAGGAGCAGGTACCCAGGGTTCTTTAGGAATTGAGAAATGTCCATCGAATGTTTTACGGCTTGTATTTGGAGTAAGAGGTTGTTGTGGATTTGATGCTGAATAACTGATTGAGCGTTCATCATCTTCTGATGCTGCTGCAGTATGAATACTGTTGGTTTCTTCACCGGTGTCACCGGCACCATATTGTTGTTTAGAAGACATGATGGACTGCTGGTCAAAATCTAAAAATCATGCAAAAAATTTCACAAATTTATGTTTTCATGTGTATAAGGAACAAAAAAGAGGCGTGCTTTTAGCTAATTGAAAACCTGGAGAAAGTTGGCGGAAATTTTAAATCGGTATATTTTTTCTTTGAAAAAACTAAAAAAAACTCTTTGTTTTGTTATTGTTCTTTTCTTTTGATTTTAGTTTAATTTTAGTTAAAGTTAAGTATGATGGAAGTTAATGAATTTTTTGACCTCTTGGAGTCAAATAAAGCCTCTGTTGTCGATAATATCAAAGAGCTCATACAGGAAAATATGCACTCAGGTAATTTAGTTAATTGACATGTTGTCGTCAAAAGGCTGAAGGACAAGGAAGGACGCCTTACTTTTTCAATTTTATGTAAAAATACTTAAAATAACTTTACTTTATCGGTTTGTTACTATTTAGTCAAGGATCCTTGGCTGGTCAACGGATTATTCGATTACTATCTTCAAACAAATTCAGACAGGTGTATGGATGTACTTACTGGAGTTTCCCGTGAACCACATGACAAGTTTCTAATAGAAAAGTGAGTTAATATTTGTTTTCCTTCGTAAATCAATTAATTGTGTATTTTTACAAAATGATTTAAAAACACGACCGGTTCGTCGAATTTCAGGAAGAAAAGTTTAGAATGGGTTTAATTGTTTGTTTACAGTCAATGTTTCGTCCATTGTCATGGTTACTGTAAAAATCGATACCCTGTACGAGTTTTTGTCTTACTTTGACTATATACTTCAACGTCAACCTGCTTCAACCTCTACTTTTTAATTTTATTTATTTTTAATACAGGATCCTTGAAGGTTTACGAAATCAATCAACTCGGAAAGCAAGTGTGACATTCCTTGGCCATTTGGTTCGAAAGCAACCTTCATGGTTATACAAAATAGTACAAACGGGTCTTGTGAAAGAATTGATCAGTATACTTAAAGTAAGACAGATTAATCTCTAAACCTTAACAGATTCTCTACCACCATAAGCAATGTATTATT
>JAQGCN010001255.1:0-10677 GCA_034699725.1 Friesea truncata | reverse complement strand
TTGAAGATACACCACAATTAATAAAACACATTAAAATAAAATACACAACTAAACCATTCCATTGTACAAAATGTGGACAACTCTCTGGGTCAAAAGAAAATTTAACTAGGCATATGAAGATCCATGACAATTTGAAGGAATACAAATGTGATGATTGTGGAAAGAAATTTGGACAGAAGATCAGTTTAATTCGTCATAGTCGAATTCATACTGGTGAGAGACCCTACAAATGCCCCCTTTGTATAAAAACATTTAGTAGAAGTAGTTCCATGAAAGTTCATTTAAATATGTGTCACATAAAGGAAAAACATTGGAAATGTGAAGTATGTGGTGTGGAGTTTACATCAAACAATGGTTTGTACTTACATAAGAAATCCAAGGAATTTGTTGAAATGCATGAAAAAGTAAAAGCTTCAACATAAGTTTCGAAATAATTAATTTTTGTAGAAGTAATTTGTTAATATTTTTTTTATTCTTGTTTGACCCTTTGGATATTTTCGGTTTAATGAAAGAAAAAGGTAATTTAAAATTAATGTAGATTAGATATTATCGAATCATTTTCATGAATAATAATTGGCTTATTTGTACAGTTTAATATTTTTTAGTTTAACTAAGGTTATTTTTTTGCTGGAATCAATTAAATTCCTTTTCTGTTGGTTGCATCTCATATTAATTTTTTTTTTGATTGATTCAAGCATTTACGTGTTTTCCTTAAGGACTAAGGAGAATTCGTGCATATGTACAAAATTCTTAAACTTTCTTCAGTTAATCATTTCTTATTTCATTTGCCTTGAGTATCCGGGATTTAGTATGAAGGGACAATTTCTTAAGATGGTTATGTTAGTAATAAATAAGTAACAAACAATTAAAGTGAGAGAAAATAAAAGAAATGACATTAGGTGATAAACTATATGAAGATCCTGCCCTGTCTACCAGTCTCTGACATTGCAAGGTCGCAAATCCGGTCTATCACTTGTTGATAATAATCTTTGATTATTATTACATTGTTTAAAAAGTCTCATTCAAAGATCCGCTTATGACGATAATTCACCCAATTTAATCTGGATCTTATCTCATTGTTTAAAAAAAAATCATTAATTAATTATCTTTCTCCTCCTTAAATAAAAAAATATTAAATGTAACAATAATTTATTATTATTATTACTTACTCATACTCATGCGATAGATGCATTCTTAAGAGTAAGTTCCGGTACCCAACCCAGTTTTTCTAGACTATCTGTAGAACAATACGGTCCTTGACCTCAAAAAACAGGGGGATGATTACGAAGAAGATGCAATAAAAAATAAAAAGAAGGTGGAATTTCATGTATACCCTCGTCTCGTGATGATGAGTTTTGGTCAATGGATGCAAAAATGCAATCTACCACCACCACTTACCACCTTCTTCACCATTAATCAGGTAGGAAGCAGCATGTGGAACAAGTGAAGGATTAATACAAGCTTCAATCATGAGGGATTTAACAGTAACGATGCAAAACACTTAAAAGAAGAATGGAATGCAGACGATATGCTCCCATTTTTTTTGATTTTGCACGAATAAAGTATCATCAATAGAGAAAGCAGCAGCACTTCACACCTCACCTCACCTCATGAGATGATTTATAATTTCAAAGTCAATCTTTCCTCCTGGACGCTACTGGAGAAAATCCTTAAAAATGCTCACATGAACAACTATAAATAGAGCAGCGTCATTCTATTCATTGATATAATTTGTTTTGTGTAATTAAGTAAAGTGAGTGTAAGGAAGATGAGATACTTTATTTCATTCATTTTTAGAAAGTAGGAAACAAATCATATTTAAGCAAGTAAGTGGTGGGTGGGTGGAAGGTGAAGCTGATGACTTGATTCATCTTAACCAAGACTTAATTTCAAATAAACTGCTCCTAAGGAAACGGCACTAAAAAACTAGCGGAGAAACTATCTGTCTGTAAACTTAAAAGGCCAGTGGTCTCTTACTGGTCTCATTACTATTGCATAAGAAAGACCAGTGCTTTCTTACTGGTCTCATATAACTTTAGGAATCCAAGGATGACTTTGACCTGTGAGTTCAAGGAGTCATCACAGAAAAAAATGTAAGGTCATTTTTGAGGTTTATGAGAGAATCCAATGTCGACCTTGACCTCTGACCCCAAGGAGCCACCATTAAAAAATGTCAGAGGAAAAATTTGTTCATAATATAACTCCGAACAACTTTTGTATAAGTCATTTTTGAGTTTTATGAGGAAATGCATTTTGAAGAGAAAATTTTTCTAAATTTTTTCCCATGCTTTTCTTATTTCAAGCTTTTGACCCAGAAGGAAAGGTCATGGAAAGCTGGAAATTACTAGCATCCTGAGTCATGACCTGAACTCTCCTTTTGTCAAAAATTTTTCTCAAAATGTGTTGTTAAGGTTTTTGAGTTATTGTGTTATCGGACAGACAGACAGATGCGGATAAAACGATAAACTAGCTCCTCCGCTAGTTAATAATAAATGACACTAAACTACTGAAACTGATATGATACTTTTGAGAAGATCATTCATTTTATTCATCATCATCATCACATTCATAATTAATTACTCCACAAAATTATTATTATTTATCAACAGTAATCATGACTCATTGTCCCAGTCCCACCTCTAAGTACCGAATGGAATAAGAAGCCTTAAGGAGGGTCATAGGACAAAGCAAGCGGTTTAAATGAAAATGATAAAAATATTATTTTGTTTGGTTGGGGTGGGGGTTAAATAATTTGTAGAATTATTCTTATTTAATGAATGAGGTTTCTGAATTAATTTTTGAGAGAGATTATGATAATCCTCCCAGAAATGAGACAAGTGCTGATAAATGACAAGGAACCAACCAGTAGTAGTAGTAGCATACTGAATATTAAGAAGTGAAGACGATTATTATTATTACTGTAGTAAGTTAGTGAAGAGAGTGGATTTATCAAATAGAAATAAATAAAATTAAGTCCTAAAGTCCATTCATGTATATTTTTATAACCTAAATTTTAAATATTATCTTTTCCTTCATACTCTCCTCGTCTTCGTCAACAACGTCAAGGAACCATTTATCTTACTGGACCAAGACTCAGTCAGTAGTTTGTGATTGTGAACAACTCAGGTGTCTTCAGTCTTCTTCTTCCAAATTCCAGGTAATACACCCACCCATGTCTAAATACCTTACCTGCTGGATTGAACTGAATCCCAACATTTAATTATCAGAAGACGAAGAATGTAAAGATGCATCATCAAGAAGGGTTGTTTCATAAAAATTGCAAAGGCGTGAGAAAGATCATTCGTACCGGATTTCATTCAGGTAAGAAAACTTTTTTTATCTTCTATCAGTCAGGGTCCCGGTCCATTAAGAGAGAATTTTTTTTACCTTTTGCAAATTCCATTGGCATTGGCATTGGAATGGTGTAAGGGTCGAATTTGGAAAAATATTTTAAAGATCTTTTGAAAAAAATAGATTTCATTTTAATAATCGGTAGACAGGACAGGACAGGGACAGACAAACGGAACGACGAGACTTATACTCATTCATTTACCATACCACCGGTTTGATTTAAAGAATTGAAAAAAGCTAACCAGAATTCCTAAATTACTACCAAAAATGAGAATAAAAAGATCGTGTAGACCGGATCCTTATTATTTTTTTTTTGCAAGATTTATTTCACTTAAAAAGATGCATTCATTCATTGCGGATATAACCCAAATATCTTGGCCTAGAACTCTTCTCCACCTTCTTTCTTAGGAGATACACCTCCCTCCTTCCATTCTTCCTTCATACAATCATACATCCTCATTGTTGTATTTACTTTGTACATAGAAACAAGAATATATATTACTTGTCGGCTTTTTTTAATAATCCAAAACAATCATTAATTTATTAATCATTATTTATAATAGTTCTCTTTATAATCAATTTAGAAAAACAATCACCCCATTGGATAAAAGGACTGGACATGGAATAACTTTTGGAAGTGAAACTTATAACTTAACATTCATGGATCAGTTCAGTTTTAGTTCATCCAGGACGCAGGAGTAGTGAAATTCTTATACTGAAACACGAAGTACGAGCAATTTTCCCACGAGGCCTCATATTTTTATGATGGGTCGGTGGGACTTTTGCCCGTATTTTTGTGCTTTTCATACATCTCTATTCTCTACTAAACTGTTCGACGACAATGTCAAATTATGTTAAATGAATTAAGATCACCTTCTTCACAATCACCTTAGTCGGAAAACATATCAAGTCCATCTGAAGTCGCCATTTCAGGTTTTGTGTTCTGATTCGGTGGTGGCTTCTCAAAGTTTTCAACCTTTTTCAAATATGAACAATATGGTTTTAGTTGGAATTAAAAGTTAAAAATCTTACTTTGTGGCTAAGACTTTCAAAAGTTTCTTGGTAGATGTCCATATCACCCAATGAGATAAACTTATTAGCAATTTCTGTAAGGTGGCTCACTGCTTCTTGATTTGAACTTTCTTCACTAACTACTTCAGAACTGCTACTGCTTCCTGCATCCTTTCCTTGAAGTTTTGCCAATTTCTTTTGTTTGAGTCGTTCAGATGCTGAAAGTGTTTTGTTTCCTCCTAAAAAAATATTTTCAAAATATAACAAATTCAGCATTAGGTAATGCTTTGGACACTCACCACCATGTCGCTTGATTGCTTTTAAAATATTTTCACCAGGTTTCATATATGACAAACACTGCTTGTAAAATGGAACTGTGAAGGACTTGTCGGCGAGTTGCATGTAATCCAGCGATGAATCTGAATCAGTGTCCGGCGGTGGCGGACGAGACTCCTTTTCTTTAGCTGTCAGCGTTTTTAACTTAAAAATATATTACAAAATAAGTCAAGATGAAATTTTGCCTTCATAATAATTAAATAATTTTTACCTTCATCCAATCAACGGAATCAAGCCAATTGTCTTTGATTTCCGATGCATCCTTTTTATTCCAGACATAAGTCCCCTGGCCATCGAAATATCCTTCCTCTAATTCATCTTTCATGTTAAACGGAGTAATTTTAACTCCACTATTATCATAGTCAACATCCTCGGCTTCGTCTTCCTGTCCTTTTAAAATCATCAATAATTGTCCAATATATCAAAATACTTAAAAAATATTAGTTAGTATTCCAAACCTTCAATATCTTCATCCTTAAGGACACTGTGCTTTCTTTTGTTATAATCTTCAGTATTCTCATCTTCAGAATCAGAATCCAACGTGTGACTTTTCTTTGATCCATACATAAAACCGCTTATTTCAGCCTCAATTCCTCCACTGTAATCGTCCTGTGTTTCATCTCGTTTTCGCTTGTTAGATGAACTGGATGCCATTTCTTACAAAATCAACAAATTTTACTAAACTTTGACTTATTAATTAAAAAATGCAAATTGAAGAAGAAACTGAACTGATTCATAAAACTTTTTAAAAAAAATTTTCGCGCGGATTTTGATGACGTTTTTTGAGTTGGCGTCACCCCATCTTATGATTACCTCAACATCAAATTTCAACATTTTGTGCTAAAAACTGCGCAGTACAAAAACGTTTTAATCGCTTCATTTTTAATTTCTGCTTATTCGAAATTGATTGATTAACTGCAGAAAAATTGCAAAAATAAAATAAATGTTTTAGTCAGAATAAAAAAGTTATTAATTAATTGATATTTTATTTTAATTAAAATTCACATTATACAGAATCATTTGATTTAAAATAAAATTAATTAAATAAGAAATCTAGATTTAGAAAAGTATACAAACACTGCATTACACTAAATCATAATAAAAATTAATTATAAATATTATTAATTAAAATGTTTTAGGATATAATTTAAATATTTTCAAAAAAATTATAAATAACCCAATAACCATATTCAATTAATTTAATTTCTACTTCATGAATTTAATGATATCCTTAATTGTCATATTCTTCACCATTTCAATCATTTTCAGCATCTCCTCCTCCTTCTTCTTCTCACATTCAGCAACATTATGATGTTGATGTTGGGTTGATGCTGTCGGTGATGATGATGGGGATGGTGATGATGAAGAGCATCCTGCTTCGTAATGACGAGGATCCAATGGCAGTCCAGGGGGACTGCTACAACGATGAAGTTTTGCTTCATTGGGAAGTTGTGTTGTAAGCTCGGGTGGATCCAATGCTTCATCTGAAAAAAACACAAAGAAACAAGTGTAAGCATATTGATGAAATTTTTGTAATGTAAACGTATTTAATGAATTAATATTGTTTTACTTACCTTCTTGAGCAGCCTGTCTTGAGATGGAATCCAAATAAGCATCAATGGTCCAACATCTTACAGTATCCATTGGATCTTCAGGTTTAGCCACCAAAGCATAAATGTAGAAACTGGGACTTGTAAATCCTTCTTCTTTCAATGGTGGACAATCCAATAGAAACTTCGTGTTATCGATTATGTATTTTATGTTATCCTTCTCTTTGAAGGGATATCCAGGCTCTTCAGTTGGTTGGACATTTGGTCCTTGGTCGTCACTCTCCATTTCCGAATCTTTTAAGGAAGAAATAAATGTTTGTATGTTGGAGAAGTATTAACTTTACACAAGAAATTTCACTGAATTGGACGAATTGACGTTTTCTTGTTGAAGGCAAAATTCGAACTGAGAATAAAATGGTTTGAAATTCCTAGGAAATAATTTCAAAATGCATAATAAAAGAAAGTAGGTTTCTGATTGGTCTACGATTGCATAATTCATTCTTTCACTTCTGCGCATGCGGTTGGTGATTTACTCGGGGGTTGGATTTTTGTTCATTCGGCAGCCAATCAGAGGCGAGTCCATTTCGATTCTCCTTGTGGCGTACTGTTTATAATCGTCATAGAAACTTTTGTTTAGAATGTTTCTAAGATTGTTGACGTCTTTTCCATTCCTGAATTTCCTTTTCAACCGGAAATCAGAGGGTGGATTTGGTATTTTCTTTTCTAAATTTTCCAACTGTTTGTCGAAGTTGTTTAGTCCATGTTTTGTACCATCTCCAACCATTTATCATAATAATGGCTGGTGCTTTACCTGATTTCGGAGCTATAATTCGAGCATCATGCAAAAGTAACGATGAATCCCAAACTTCAAACGAGAAGAATTTCTTCTTAAGCATCTCTGGTAAAATAAACCTTAGTCATTTGTTAATGAACTTAATCTTTTGTATTATAGGAAATCTTCACAAAATCTCCACAATTTTATCCACGGATCTTGACTGTGTTGAGAATTATTTCAAAATTGCTCAAGCAGTAGGAATGCATCCAATGGATATTTATAATAACAAACAACAATTGTGTATTGATCTACCCAAAAAGCATCGGAAGGACTTTAAATTTGGAGATGGATTTTATTCCTATACGTTTTTTCGTAGAGTTTTTGGACATTTAGCTAAGACAGACTTTTCGTTTGGAAAAGAAGATCTTATTCTGCTTTTAAGAAAACTGGGATTAAACACTGCAGCCGATAAAATTAGTAAGGGTTAATTGATTAATTACGAAACCAAAACAATCAGAAAACCTCATTGTGAATTTATTCCTAGACGAAGAAGTTGGTACGTCTGAACCAATTCCCTTAGCACCGGCCATTCCAAAAACACTTCTCTATGGACCACTTGGTATTGATATAAGATTTCCAATCTCAATATCAATGAATTTTATGTTAAATTTTTGTTGTTTAAGGACTTAATGGACCACCCTATGAATACATTCATGCACCCCTCTTAAATAGTTCAAGTATTAATATTCTAAGGAATGAAAGGAATGATGCTCCAACACAGGATGATGAAGTAATTGCTGAAAATGCAACTTCTGAGAATATTGTTGACCTCTCCTCACCACCACCAACTCCACTTGAAGTGGAGTCTCCACCTCTAACAGAATCTGTCATTGCTCTTATGCTTCCTCCATCAGTTTCAGAAACTGATATCAATACAAATAATATCCGCTGAATTTATAATGTCTCACTCCCTCAATTTCAAATCAAATAATAAATTCAAATTGGAAATGATACTTTTTGACCATTGAATATAAAAGTTTTAACAAAATTAAACTTTAAATGTAAAAGATATGAAATGAATGGAGGTTTTTTGCTGTTTTTGTAGACTTTTTTTTCATTTTTAGGTAAAGCCATATTGGTTTAATATAACCTTTGTTCTTATTTGAAAAAGGAAAAATAAAAGGTGTTCTAATTTTAACTTAATTGGATGGAAGTTCAACAGATTGTCATCCTTTCTCAAACAACCAAAAGATATGAAAGCTCGAAAGCTCCCTCTTTTCAGTTCTGGTTCTGGATTCATAAGCATAAGCGGTTGGTTCAACCCTTTCAGAAATTTTTACAACCAAAAAGTATAATTTTTATTTTACTCAACCATTTGAAATTAACTGTAAGATTTTATATTAAGTTTTTAAAAAATAAGCTTAAGTTTTTCTATTTTAAGAAACATGGAATCAAATTGCAAAGATCAACCCCCAAAATACCTCTCTGATTCACAAGATCAACAGATTCCTAATCAGTACAAATTCTCATGCCAGAAGTGTGGAAAGAAGTTTAAAACGAATCATACTCTGAAAAAGCATTTAAAAAGAGTCCATTCTGATTTAAGACCATTTCCATGTCCATTCTGTAAAAAATCATTTAAAACAAACTGGGATATGGAAAAACACTTGAGAACACACACGAATGAAAAACCATATCCATGCAAAATTTGTAAAAAGGAATTTAGAACGAGCAGCACTTTGAAAAACCACGAAAGACTTCACACAGGGGAAAAACCATTCCAATGTAAACACTGCAACAAACAATTCATAAAAAAATCACAACTTACCATCCATTTGAAGGATCATACTGGACAAGGACTCATCAACTGTACAAAATGTGCAAAACAATTCAAAACAAATTGGCATCTTAAGAGTCATATGATAACCCACACAAAAGAAAGCAAATTCACTTGCACAATTTGCAAATATCCAGCACATTCCAAGAGTATTTTAAAAAATCACACCATTGGAGTACATTCAGATGAAAGTCCTTACAAATGTAAAAAATGTGGAAAACAATTTGGATGGAAAGGGGATTTAAAGAAACATATGCGTATTCATAAGGGTGATTTTGGTGTTCTCCTGAAAATTAAAGATGTTGTGGATTTAATGAATAATTTACGAGTGAAATATGGAATTGGATTTTGTAATTCAGATGGATGGAATCCAATAAAAATTGAAGATACACCACAATTAATAAAACACATTAAAAACAAATACACAACTAAACCATTCCATTGTACAAAATGTGGACAGTTGTATTGTGAAAAGGGTAATTTAAAGAAGCATATGAAGATCCATGATAATTTGAAGGAATACAAATGTGATGATTGTGGGAAGGAATTTGGACAGAAGAACAATTTGATTGAACATATTCGTATTCATACTGGTGAAAAACCCTACAAATGTCCCCTTTGTACAAAAACATTTACTCAAAGTACTCACATGAAAGTTCATCTAAATCGTCGTCACATAAAGGAAAAACATTGGAAATGTGAAGTATGTGATGTGGATTTTACATCAAACGGTGGTTTGTACATGCATAAAAAATCCAAGCGTTGTATTGAAGTGGATAAAAAAGTAAAATCTTCAAATTAGGTTATGAAATAATTAATTTTCGTAATTTGTTAATATTTTGTATTTTTATTTTTATTTGATGTAATTGATAATTTTGGTTGGATGGAAGAAGAAATTGAATTTTTGATTTATTAGATTAGAAATTCTAGGTTGATTTTGATGAAATAAATGGATTATTGCTGTGCATTGAAATATATTATATTTCATTTATTTATTTTTGATTGTTTCCAATTGCAATTGATAACTAAAGAAATATGTGTATATAATTTGTACAATTAATAATTTCGCCAGTATACTTTTCATTAGCAGTAATTTTAGGAGAGTTGACCAGATTTCACTAGCTGTGATTAGAATAACTAAAAACAAAGGAAAAGTATGAAGCCAACAGTGAAAATATGACCTTCGGTTTCTATCGTGAATTAACCCTAAGGTGCCTTGACAATCGGAAATCCATTTGCTTAGTTCTATGTGTCATATATGTGATGTCCATGTCAAATCCACGAATTTCCAATAGAAGCACGAATGACTTCTTGCTAGCTTATTAAATTCTCAGAATCCAATCCTAAAATTAGATCGAAAACCCTGTAAAAAGGAAAGGCAAAGGGTTCACCCCACACAGTTTTGTCACAGTTTATTTCTGGATTTACTAAAGCAGGCATAAATTTTTTTTGTGTTTAACAACTCCGAAAGGTAAGAAAATAATAATCTGGTTCACAAAATTGTAAAGTAATTTATACAAAATTATAATTATTTTTAAATTAAAATTTTGAACTCTTTTAGGAAGAATTTTTACATTAAAAAAAATTCAGGATTTTTGGAAATAAAATCTTCCAAACAAATCAGTTTGGAAAATGTTTAAAACAAAAGAAACCCAGAAACAACAAATACAACAATCAACTTCTGACAAGAGACACAATTGTACATTCTGTCAGAAATCATTTAAAACCAAAGCTCAGTTATTCCAGCACATCCACACACACACCAATGAGAGACCATTTCAATGCAATATTTGCAATAAAAGTTTCAAACAGAAGGG
>JAQGCN010001254.1:0-10689 GCA_034699725.1 Friesea truncata | reverse complement strand
GGGTGTGTTATGTTTTTGAGGTCACCAATGACCATGTCAAAAAAGTGACATAGCCTAAAGCCTCCGCCTTGACCTTATCTTCGCTTTGGTGAAGGTTTCATGACAATCGCTTCAAGCGTTCTTGAGTTATAAGCGAACAAACAAACAAACATACAAACACGTACGCCCTTTGACTTAGTAAGAGTGATTATGTAACTGAATTTAAATTGTTTAAAAAGGCAATAATCAATAAATCCCATTTGTGCCAAAATCAATTTGTGTTTTAAGGAAAGCAAAAAAAGTTCTTAAAAATTAATTCACTTTAAAAGGAAAATAAAGTGCTTTAATACTTAAGTATACTAAAATATGCAAAAAAAATTATTTAGTAATCAATTCCTATACTTAACTTCAACCTTTCCTTTTGAAACCCAGCAGCCTTTCCACTTTCACTTCTTATTTAACAGCTATAATCGCTTGTACTCCTATTTAAAAAATGAATCTCGATAGCTTGGAAGAATTTTTATATGTTGGAAATACACTTTGTTTTTGCCCTTACTTGTTTTTGAGGAGTGAATTTATCATTCTTGCAAAAAACAATCCTGTTGTATTTGCATTTAATCTTATAAGTCATTCAATAACAAATATTTCTCTTGCAATATTCCTTATATTAATTTTCTATGATATTGGGTTTCCAGTCGAACTATCACTGGATATCTTACTTGTTGCTATTGTAACATTTTGCTCCTATTCACAGTATTTGCTTTATACTCAATCATTAAGACTGCTTAACTTCACTAACGAGCTACTTCAAGTATACATTCTGAAAGGTATTATATCGTCTTATCAATATTTTTCATCTTGTATAGTTTTATGTTAATTTATGAAGTTTTAATGTTAAGGTGAATGCTTAAGCAAGGAAAATTTTGAATTCGTAGAAAAAATTCTTTTCTGGATAGCGTGTTGGGGAATTGGTTGTTTTTTCTATTGGCCTTTTTGCACTTCTATAATTTTTGCTACAAATTTTGGGCCAGCATATCATATAGTGAATACTTTAAAACTCATTTTTGAAGATTCGACATTGTCAGTTTTTATACCAATGCTTGGGTTTGGATTTGGATGTATTATACCAATCTATTGGGGCACATTATCTCTTGCTATTGTATTTTTGTACTTGTACATTATTTCAAACTCATTCATACGGAATCGGTAGGTAATTTTTGTTTGGTTTATAAAACAGTGGTTACTTACAAGATGTTTTATAGGTCGGTAACAGCATGTGGTGCAAAGAGGCAGTTGATGTATCGTCAATTACAAATATTGCACATCAATCTTTCTGATTTGTTTAGGAAATGGATTGGAGTAGCTTACTTTGGCGCAGTTGTAATACTTATAATGCTAACGTTTGTATTAATTAAATCACTAAACCATATGAATATTTTTGTTTGGATATTTTTTTCAACTTACAATACATTTGTTTTAGTTATCAGTTTTCTAATTATTCAATACGCAGTTAATATTCAATTAATTTCAAAAGACTACATAAGATTTGTTATTAGCTCAACTTCCCGAATTAATTTGGCAGAGAAATATTTTTACAGATCTTGTCAACCTCTTGTATTGGACTGTGCAGCGCTATTTACTTTCTCTAATAGAACATTTTGTTTGCAAACTTATGGCTCTATAATCTTAAATTATGTAATCACTCTTTTACTTACTTACAGATAATATTCTGAATTTTTGTTTATAAAGTCTTAATTCGTAATTTTTAGCCTTCATAAATAAATATAGAAGCTGATGGACTTTCTCAATTAGTATTTAGACTCACCATTTTTTAATGTATTGTATTTAACCATTCTCATAAGAAAAATCCAACTAATTGAAATGTATTACTAAGTAAGTCCCACACAAAATATTAAAGAGTTTTGTTAAATTATATAATAAAAATACAAACAAGTATTACGAGAATGCTTAGTTATTTTTATTAAAAAAAATTCTTTTCTGCATTTTTTTTTGATTTGATTAATTTAATTTGTTCTTTAAAATAATAAAGTTTGTAAGATGATGGGTTCTATAAGCTCAACTTCAAGTACATCATTATCAAATATACAACTGGTACTTGTACATATTACACGGCTACTTTTAAATAACAAAATTAGGTAAGCTGTAAAGCAATTCTTGATTATTTCCTAAACAGGAAAATTATGATAAATTTAGTCCATATTTTTGTAGTTGCTTCCAGTGGGATCCCACTTCTGAGGATGTTCTCTGTAAAAAGTTACCTCTGGATTCTTAATCTCATGAGCCATGACTGTTACTCCACTAATTGCAGTGATTCCAACGATTCCCATCATCACTGCCAACTGCGAAAAAAAGAAAAGAAAACCCAATAAAATAAATGTAAATATAGATTTAGTTGAAAATCTAGGTCTGCATTATAAAAAAAATAGACGAAGTAAACATAAACAACTCTCAAATCGTCAACATATTGCGAAAAAGAGATTTGTTAGTAAACAAAGTTCTTAAGTGCAAAAGTCATAAACGACTATTTAATTACGTCTTTGTTAATTATAAGTTCTACTCGATGCTTTATGCTTATTATCTTTTTATGAGTCATAAAAGTCATTTTTACACTTCAATATATTTTTTACTGCAATAGTTATATCCTTAAGTTCTAATTGCAAACAAATGGCACTGAATTAAGTTGTTTTAAACTTTTTCAAAATATTAACTGTCATATAATTGGATTTAGCTTACATTCATATGATGAGCACTGTGATGGCGTACTGTATTCAAAAATGTTCCCTGTGAATGGTATTGACGCGGTAGATTTCTTTGCAAGCTGTTGCAAGAACAAGTCAAAAATCGGAGAAAGCTAGAGACCATTTTTATGATTTTTGTTGTACCTATTTAAAATTGTGTTAAAATGAACTTCGTTTAACCATTTTTTCTCATAATGTGATAACTTACGATAATTTTTCACTGGTTCAACTTTACTTGTTGCTTCTTAACAATTAACAATTTTAAGGTTATTAACGTTAACGTTTCTGCTTCTTTATAAGAAAGTTTGCAAGCGAATCTCATTTAAGAACTGAATAAAGCTTCCCCTTATTCCCACAGTTATATACGCTCTGATGTTTACAAACAAAATTTCTGGATCTCTTACTTTAGGGTTGCATTGCATTTTATGAACTCATGCACTTTTTGGGGCACCACTTCCTACTCCCCATTCCCTTCATCCAACCCCGTCCTTCATTATTATCAGAGACAGAACATATTAAAGTTAAGTAAAATCTAACATGATTGTTGTCACGTCCACCTTCCCTTAAAATTCTTTAACAGGGTCAACGTTCTAATATGGCCAAATCTTTCAATCATATGAAAAGAAATATTTACAGATATTTCCCTTAGAGATTTAGCATTAAATTTTATAAAACTTATATTAAACATACGTTGTTTATCTATAATACTTCTTTTGTCTAATATACCTACTAGACTATAGTTAATTGAAAAAATATTATAAGTTCTTAACAAGGAATTGTTCTTTTATGACTTTCCTTTACAAGTTAGAAGCGGATGAAACATAAAGGTTTATGTGCATGTGTGTTCATAAAGTATTTATTCAATTAATAAATAAATATCAAAAATTCATTTTGTAAATAACTCCTGGAGTACGTATTGCATTATGAAATAAGGACTATACCTAAATCCGACTCAGGCGCTTTCTAGTTTTCAAAATGGGTAAGCTTTGCTTTCATAGCTTATTCTATTTATTTAAAAAGATCGAATTATGAGAGCTCGACTCCAACAGAACTTAAGAACCGGTATCGGGACGGGATCGGAATGAAGGACATTCAGTATTCATTCAAAGAGGGTCCCTTAATATTAAAAACGGGTGTGATCCGATTCGATAAGTTTCGTATATCCTTTTTCAGTAATCTTGTTTTATCAAAAGTTAAATAACTGATTGGCTAACAAAACAACAGTGATATCATTAACATATTATTGTATTTTGAACTTTTGATCTCTGAATCCATTCTAGTCTGTACAACAAAACAACATCCAGTTTTAATTGTAGTTCGAATGCAATTATATTATCATTTCAAAACAATGGAATCCGAAACAAAAAAATAACACTGGTGCTGTTAGTGTTGCTTAATTTTTATATTTTTGTTATATTTTCCTCTAACTTCTGTGTTATCATAATCTCATACTCGAAATCAAAATCATGGGAAATGGACATTAACTCCAGTAGTAGCCTTGAAACTTGGTCATCACCATCATCTTTTTTATCAATATGAATGTAATAGGAATAGAACCTGTTTAAGGATTTAATAGCAAACGTACTTGATAATCAGTCAGTGGATATAGTCATTTCCTTGTGAAAATTCATGTTATATCATTGGATTTTATTTTACATCATAAACGACAATGTTAAAATTGACTATATTTGTTATAATATTAGGTATAGGAATTTATTATTATAATAGTTTAAATCAAATCATTCCAAGTCCAATCGTATCAACTAAAAATGGTCAAGTGCAAGGAATTACTTCCAAAACAAGAGATGGAAAAACTTTCTATGAATATTTTGGAATTCCATTTGCTAAACCACCGTTAGGAGATCTCAGATTTGAAGTAAGTCTAAGGAAGAATATTTATCATTAATCAAACACAAAGAATTTATTAACCATTTTTGTCATTTGAATGTAGGCACCAGAACCATTACGATCAAATTGGGATGGAGTCATGGATGCTTCCAAGTTAAAAAGCGAATGTCTTCAAATCAATTTAATGTTGTTGAAGCACGTTGGCAGTGAAGATTGCCTCTACCTTAACGTGTTCACCTCTACTGTAAGTCATCATTGATATTGATTACGCTCTGCATTAGATTTTTAATGCCGCTTTATATTTGTAGCCAAGTTCAAGTGGAAAGTTAAAGCCGGTACTCTTTTGGATTCATGGAGGCTTATTTGTCTTCGGTTCTTCGAATATGTACAGAGGAAACTACCTTCTTGATGAAGATGTTGTACTTGTCACAATTAACTATAGATTAGCAGCACTTGGTAGGTAAAACGAGCCAAGGTGACTGATTCCATTGCATCTCTTCAAACCTGTTGTTAATTAAAAATTGCTATTTACAGGATTTTTGAATACTGGAGATGGAGTCGTGCGTGGAAATATGGGATTAAAAGATCAGAACATGGGATTGAAATGGGTTAAGGAAAACATTGCAGCATTTGGAGGTGACCCAAATAACATTGTTCTGGTTGGTGAATCTGCTGGTGGAGCCAGTGTCCACTACCATCTATTATCGAAGATGTCAAAAGGTAAAAAAAATAAAAAATTTATTAAAAGCTTCAGTTTTACATTTTCTAAATTATTTTTTAGGATTATTTACTAAAGCTATTTTGCAAAGTGGGGTTGGTGAGTAAAATATTTGAAGCAATCTTAATTTAAAAATGTGCTAAAATTTATTCTTTAATTAAGCTGGTAGTTCATGGGCTATAAAACCAAATCCACTTCAACAAGCAAAACGATATGCTAAAAATGTTAACTGTCCTACAGAGTCAACTAAAGATATGGTCTTGTGCTTGAAAAATATTTCTTCTGACGCAATATTAGATGGACATAAGGAATCTTTGGTAAAATTCTTATGATTTTATGCTGAATTTAAGTAACGCTTAACTTAACTGTTGAATTTTAATAAATTTAAATAAAGCCACATCTGAAAGATCCTGAGACACTCTTTGCACCTACAGTCGAAGCGATCAACGATGAAAATGCTTTCCTAACTGAGCATCCACTCGTATCCATTCGTAAAGGAAACTCCATACAAGTCCCTACTATTATTGGATACAATTCTCACGAGGGTCTTCTGATGTCTCCTAGTAAGATTTAACATTAAATTGAAATCTACCCAATTTTAATGGAAATAATTCATCTTAACAGTTCTTGTAAGAAGTGAAGAAATGTTGCAAACATTTGAAAAAGATTTCAATAATGCAATGGGAAATTTTATAATGTTCCCAACCGATGATAAAGCAGCTTTCAATTCGGCTATGTCAAAAGTTAGAGATTTTTACTTCGGAGTCGGAGAGCGTATTGATACCTTTGATAAGTTTGAGAATTACACAAGTGTAATCACAGGTAAACAAGAAAATTTTAAATTCATCATCTATTTAAAATTTTTATATTTACAGATTTTATGTGGGCTGCAAATGTACACGAAACTGTGAAGCATCTACAAGTTCAGGAATCCTCTCCAGTGTATCTATATTATTACAGTTATAAAGGAACGTTTACAATAGCGAACGTTCTTCTAGCTCTTAAAGGCCATTTTCCACTCGCAATTGAATTCATCCGTTACAAATTGGAACGAGTTTTTCGGGAGAAAGTTTTAGGACAGGAATATATTCATTACGGTAAAAGCAATTTTTTTTATTGCTGCCAAATTACTAATTACTCATAAAACATTTCTAGGGTCCTGTCATGCCGATGAGCTAGCGTTACTTTTTAAATTGGAAGGACTATACGATGTTTGGAAGGACCACAATGACTACGGATTTTCTAAAGAAGTTGTGAAGTTATGGGTAGATTTTGCATATGGAATTCAACCACTAAAATTTAAAGGGGTTGATTGGAAACCATTGACAGAACCCAAGAAACCAAAGTACCTATTAATTGATAAAAAATCAGAAATTATCAACCAACCAAATAAGGAGCGTATCGCATTTATAGAATCTATTTCCGTTTGATAATCTGTATAAATAAAATAAAAGTCAAATTATGATTGACACCTCACAACAATGAAAATATTATTAGTATTTGGTGCACTCAACGTTGGCCTATTGGAGCTACTGTCGTTCGTCCAATTCATGAAAATATTACAAATTAGTTTCAATACATCTCTGCAATAAATATGATCCTGGTTACGCTATCATATTAAGATGAGATATGTATGAAAATCAGATAAAACATTAGAATTTAAGAAATTGCAAATAAAAATACTGTATTTGCCTATATTTTTAAAAATTGAATCGTTTCATCTACATAATCTCTCTATCAACGTCACTATTTTATATTGCTATGTTATATACCCACGGTTTCTTGCGGCACAAAATTTTTGTACAAAAATATGTAAAGAATGTATCACAATTTTATTTTAAAGTTAAAATTAAATAACTTATATCAATTTGTATAAAAATTGTTACTGTTTCTGGATAAATAGATAAAAAGCATCGAACACCTTTGAAACAGAAAGTCTATATTTTAATTTCTGAACAAAATTTGAAAAACGTTGATCATAATTTTTAAACCTTCGTAAGCCAATTTTTTTAAAAGTCACCATTTTTATTTAATATTACATGCGGAAGTTTAGGATTGTTATAAAACTGAGAATGAAAAAGTAAAATAAGATGTCAAGAATTAGGTCACTTGTATAATCAACCTTAAATGATAACATAAGGGTGAAAAAGGTAAAATCCCAAGGGGAGGGGAAAGTTTTTCGTTGTACTAAGCATTTATACTGTGTGTAGTTGGTTAACTTGGTCAGTAACTGGGTTTTTTTTGTGTACATTTGTACATGTACTTGTGTGTACTTGTTACATGTTACATATATCCCTCCTACTGTACAAATCGACAATTGCGTGTGTGTTGGAGAAAGTGTTTGATTTGAGGCTGTTAGGTAATATATAAACTGGGAGAGTCCAGTTTTGTCATTTAGTTGACGGTAGCCTGTCATATCGTTGCCATTAATGTCAGTAAAATTTCAATAATTTTATACAGATTGGATTTTAAGTTCTTCCAATAATAATAGTTTTTAAAATAGATGAATATCCAAAGCTTATTTATAGTGACATTATTTATCCTTGTGTTTACAGTTCTAACAATTGGACACGATCCAGTAGGTTATGGACTTATGTCACCTCTTCTTCCAGTAGCAGCCATTTCTGGTCATGCAGGACTGCTTACTGCTGGACTAACAGGAGTGGCACTGCTTAAATTGAAAGCTGCTGCAGGAATCGCTTATTGGCTGTCACTTCGAAAACACAGAAAAGGATGGGGAAAGGGAAAAGGAAGAGGACGTAAGTTTTATTCCTAATTGAGTTTTTCCGTTTACGTTTCATTTTTGTTTGATAGACAAAGGTCATCCAAAGGGCCACCATAAAGGTCATCATCATCATCCAGCTGAGGGCCACCATGAAGGAAGAGGGTGGGGTTGGGGATGGGATGAGAGACGACATCATCATAATCATCGTCGAGCTGGAGAAACACAGGAGAAAATGAAAGTTCCAATTGTTGACAAACCTAAACCTACAACTGACATGAATGAGTATGACCTCTCACTGGATGAAGTCATTCAGTATGACCAACTGGGATGCGGTATGAGACTTGTGTGCGAATTATCGGCCATACCTGAGGAAACCCTCCTGGACGATGAAAGATTAATTTTAGACTTATTTGGGTATGTGACATAAGAAAAAATATCAACAACAGAATCATTTTATTTTATTGTTTTTACCTTTCGGTTACGATTGTATAATTTTAATTGCATAACATAACAATAGAAGAAAGTTACGTGATAAACTACAAATTCTTAAAATTCCCAATCATTTAAATGGAAAGTGGTTAGACGAGGTGCTTCTTTTCACACGTGAATCCCAACAGTAAACTAGTCAAGAATTACGGTGAACTTTCTAATCTCTTTTAAGTTAAAGAAATCTGTCTTCTTTCCGTTAGGAACTGTCAATGTCGTCAATTAGCTAATGCACTATTTTATTATGTATTGCAGGCGTGATGGAAAAGTACCAAATACAGAAAAAGCTTCTCGTGGAAAATTGAACTATAGTTACGCAGCACTTCTTGGATCACACTCAAAAGAAAGCAAAGTCTGCTCAACTGTGTACGGACGTTGTCCTTATAACGCAAAGGAAATTATGTTCTCGTTACGTGATATGAATATTTAATGTGTTTGTGCTTGTTAACCTGTTGAGTGAATGCTTAAATGTTACGGGTATGTTTGGTGGTGTATGACAGGTATGAATGTTTGAATGCTCAGTATTATTGTATTAATGTCGTCGGGATTAGAATCCATGTTTGAAAGACTATAATTAGGTTGACATGTGAAACTTCTGGATTTTTGTGCGTGTGTCGAAATCTTTGGAATTTGTGTGAAAGCAATTATTCTTTGTTATCTTTTTGATAAATAATGGATGTGATTTTAAACATAACTCCAAGTCATTTACCTTTGACATTACTGAGGCGAGGTTAAATTGATTTTGACAGGGGATGCTGAGGATTCAATGTTGTTAATAACTTTGTTTCTAAATTTATGTTAATTTAATTCTGGAACCCTGGTTTTTATCGTGAAAATCTAGTCAATCTAACCATAAATGTTTAGTTTAAATTAATGGTTTATTTTAGTTATTTGTTAACCTTGTGGAATATACTCGAAAAATGTGAGGGTCAAATTCTGATATTAGTTTAAACGAAATCTGTTTATAATGTAATTTTTTATTAATGTTATCATAATTATTTTATATTTTTTTTATTCTTTATTCATTAATCAACACGATTAAAATTTTTAAAAGCATTTAAAGTTATTGACTTTACTTAGCTATTGATAACTCTTCAACTATTTTCATTAAATGTTTAAAACTTGAAACAATTAATATTACAGTCTCTTTTCAAATGTCATCCACTATTCAATTGTGAATTTAATATAAAATTGTTTCAATTTGGTTACACTACACTTTGCTTTTGTTAAAACTTCTGTAGATTGAATTGAATTTTCAACAATACATCAATTAATTTGTGTACACTGAATCGTAAAAAATTGCTAGATAGTTTGTTGACTTGAGTTGGTGATTGACGTCTTTAGGGCATTAATAAGCGACCAATAGAAAGGTTGCTAGGTTTCCATTTAGAAGTAATTAGAATGAGATTGGTGAGTCCTGTAAGAATTAACGGACTTATGATCCCTCCTCGTAAACTTACTGTTGATTTTGTCGCGTCTCGACTCAAGCAGTTGCTTGAAGGTGGCTGGGTGCCAAGTAAGACTGAAACGCTTAGTTAAATTTAAATCCACTGAAGCCAAGTTTGAAGAAAAAAAAATCTGAATTTCCACCCTTACCCTTAAAATGCTGACTTTTCAAGATATTAGGAATGAGAAATTTAATCAGATTGAAGCCATTTAATGACCTTAAAGTTCAGGTAACTGGAACGGAAGGAAGAAGGGATACAGAAGAATGCCTTCACGGGAAGTATTTGACAATGACACAAACGGTGGGAATACTTAGAACAAGCAGCCAAAATTAACAAATCTAACAGCCTTAAGAGCCTCAAGCACCACTCAGACTTTCCATATAAAATTGAAATTACTGAAAATTGGAATTACTGAGTAGAAAAGCTTATACTGCTTAATTTAAATAATTGAAGTTTGAAAATAAACTTTTCTGAAACTTTCAAATTGAAAAATTTTGTAAGAAACCAGCCAAGTCGAAAACAAATGTTCAATTTAGTGTAAATCCTAAATCCTTTCTTGTTTTTACAAGAAAATTCTTCAAGATACTATTAGCTATCATACAAAAAACTTCGGATCCCTTTCATTCTATACTTAAAAATTATTAATTATAAATCTATCCACAAAGAAATAATGTTAATAAATTCTTCTTCCTTGAAATTTACTATTATTATTTATTTTTATTTTAT
>JAQGCN010001253.1:0-10700 GCA_034699725.1 Friesea truncata | reverse complement strand
TTTTTCCTGTAGCTATTTTAGGTTATATTATTTTCAAAGTTTACTGGAAATATGTGGAAGAGGAAATGTAGTAAGAGCTTCAATTTTACTTGCAATAAATTTAGTTTTTACTCAAATAGTAATTCCTACTAATTTTATAGTAAAAAATTTAACGATACACCAAGAGATACAGTAATTATTCATGCATTTCCTACTGTTGGTTTTCCATCGAGAATTTCTACTGCATAGCCGTGGGTTCATAAAATCGAGTTATTCTGCAAATTGGCAAAAATTTCATACGTGGTATGAAAAAAAGATTGGCATGAGATAGATTTAGCTGAAATTGAGTTGAACTTGTTTTTATATTTTGATTGGAATAATTTTAGTTGGAGTATGACTATCCTTTTGGCAAAAATGGAAAATCACCTTGGATTAGCCTAAATGGAATACACAAAAGTGATTCTCAACTAATTGTAGAATTTCTTCAGAAGCAAGTTTTTTTTTCCTTTATTAAATTTTAAAAATTTGTTTAACAAATTTGATTCTGAACGATAGGAAATTTGAAGTTTCACCTGTAATCGTTAATGGCGGCTACTCTTCCAAGGAGCTTGCAATAGCTAGAGCCACTAGAGTCATGCTCAGTGTTTTCCCCCACCCAGCCCAGTGGGTGGGTTTTTATGGGTGGGTGGGTGGGTTTTCTAATGTTAAATTTTGATGCCCATGCCCAGAAGTGGGTTTTAGATAGTTTTGTTTAAATTTTTGCGCGGAATGATGAAATTTTGAATTCTGTTTGATATTTACTTCAAATAAATTAAACTTTCAGTTTAAATATTAAGTTATTCAGTTTAAAACATTTATATAAGTAGATTCTCACACTACTAAAAAAAGTCATAATAAGCATTTCCAGGATTTATTTAAGTGAACTTTGATACTTTTAAATAATAAACTAGTAACTGATAATTAAGTTTGCCCTCACTCACTACTGTGGTCCTCGCTAAACTCATCATCTGATTCAGTTTGATTTTTAGGTTTTAAGTATTGATTCACATAACAAATTTTCTTATATTTTCCAGTCCTAAGCGATTTCTCCTTAAAAAAAACATGAATTTTTCATTAAGAGGAATAATCCAGTTCTAATTTCATCCAACAGGAAACAGAACCAGCGAGACTTGCATTTATTTCCCTGCAACTAGAACAAAGTAACAAGTGAGTCAAGGCCATTGCTTAAATGAGCGAAGACCACTTGATTACTTACCTTATCCAATTGAAGTGCAATAGGCTTTAGTTATTGCATGATTTTGATGTCGACTTTGACAGTATTATTTTTCGATGAACGATCAATGAACTTCTCAAGTAAATTCTTTGGAGATTCAGACCCTCCCTCAGCTGCTGCAGCTGGTCCTCGTTCAATCTCGACTGGGTTGTGTACATGAATCTTGACTGAGTTCAGTTCTGTATCCAAGTTATCATGTATGTTGGATTCTGTAAATTAATATTAAATAAAGATACACAAGTCTGACCTTGGACCATGTAATTGAGTGAAGGCAGACTTACCTTGCCTTCCGGTACTTAAAGGTTGAGATTTAGAAGGAACGAGAGGTTGACTTCTTGACCTGGGATAACTTCAGTTGTCTGAACTTATTTATTTTGTGAATTCAATAATTAAAAGTTAAAAAGATATTACTAACTAATTAATTAAAAAAATAACTAATTAATAATTAAGAAGAACATTTAAATTCCCTGGTTCGCGCTATACATAATGCTTTAGTACCCACTTATGCCCCAAAAACCCACAAAAGCACCTAAAACCCCCATTACCCACCCACTTGACCTAAAACCCACCCACCGATTTAGAAAACCCAGGGTTTTTGGAAACACTGGTCATGCTAGAAGAAAGATTTTATTGGTAAGAAGTGAAAAGTCATTTATCAATACAAAATTGTTAATTGAAAATAGGGCATTACCGCTGTGGCGTTGGATGTGGGAAGAAGGAAGAAATCTTTGGTATCGTGATTGGAGCAATTTGACTGAACTACTTCCGCCACATAAGCCTTTGTTTCTGCTCCGCTTAAAATTCAATAGACTTTTTACTAAGCAAACTTGGGAACATGGAATTGGACGACATACGAAGGAAGATGCCCTGCGCATGCTCTCTAAAGACTTGAGAACCGTTTCTAACATTCTAGGGGCAAACAAATACATATTAGGTGAGAAACCCTGTGCCGAAGACTGCTCTATTTTTGGATTTCTTGCCCAAGCTCTTTATGCAATGCCGGAATCACCATATGAAAAACTAATTATTGGTAAGAATTTTGAGTAACTATTGTTTATTGTAGTAGCTACAATTAACAAATGAACACTGTGTTACGGAGTAATTGTTAACTTTATTCCAGCTGAACTCCCAAATTTAAAGTCTTACGTTGACAGGATCAGAGAAGAATTCTTCCCGGAATGGAAATAGAAGACAAAATAACAATAACTCTTGAATTTACTCTTGAAAATTAATTTGAATTATTTTTAAAATAAGTAATAATTACTGATAATATTTCATTTGAATATCATACTTTGAATCTTTCATACAATAAATCCTAAATGACTCATTGAATCTTGGAAGCAACATTTTGCAAAATTACATTTGTTTTTTAATTTATCGCATTGTAATTATCAAAAATATTATTGGCAAGAACGTCAAGATTCTTTATCTTCAACATTCCCAATCAAAATTTCTACACTACTTAAATCAACATCTAAAAACAACAAGATTACAAAATTATTAAATTTACAAATAATTGAGTAAAATCCATATTTGTGATTTACTGTTATATTTTCCAATTTCATTAAGTACTTCTCTAATTTTTGTTTCTGAACAACCAGCAACAGCCCATGTAAAGGTTTCCGAATATGCTGTTTTAACAGTTTTTAAAATTTCTTCAATCGCAAATTTACCAGCGAATCCTGTAGCACCAAAAATAATCAAATTGTATTTACGCCCGGAATTCATGATTAACTCTGAGTATGAAATATGATAAACACTCGTGTTTTTCTCACACAATTGACCTCGAATTCAACTTCAATATTTTATTACATAGACAAAAAACTGAATGGATATTACATTTTTTTGTATAATGAAATTCACGTTTAGGTTTTTTGCTAAACAGGTTTTTGACTTTGTCCCTAACAAAAAATCTGCATGCAGAAATTAACCAATGCATTTTATAATACTTTGGAGTTTCTTTATGTTTTATTTCTTATTTAACTCCGTTAAATATTTAAAGACATAAACTTATACTTCCTATTATTTTTAGTTTATATGACATAATTTTCTACCCCTTATACTTCGTTTTTACTTGTATTAATAATGTTGACATACACTCCATTTTTGTTTAGTCGATCAATGATTGACGTTTTTTCAAAAGCTACTCCAGGTGTGTACACTCCACCACTATGAAATAAAAATTAATATAAATTACTTGAAATGTAGGTTTTAGTTACTTTGATGGTAGATTAGATGAATCAAAAAGAATAGTTAAAGCTGATTGTATAAGAAAAGTATTTGTAGCTCCATAACCTGGATTTACTCCATCAAACTGTAATTCACATAATTAATTCGACTGTAATGAAAACAAAAGTTCGAAAGTTATTTTTGTATACTTACTTTGAGTACAACTTTTTTATCGGGTGGATATGAATATTCTTCTTCATTATTTTGTAATGGTTCATTCCATCCTTTCCCAATTAAAGTACAAGGAAATTTAAGTCTCTCCATTTGACGTCTTGTTGGACCTATAAACAAAACGTTTACCAGTTATTATTTATTTTTCAATTTTTTTAGAACTTACCTTTTTTATTTACGAATCCCAAGGAAAAAAATCTAGGAAACTAAAATCAAACTTAATAATAGCAATGTGTGACTGAAATAAGTCTAAATTTATCTTACAGTATCTAAGAGATATACACCACATCTGCATAATAAAAATGGACCAAGAAACAAAGCTCCAATAACAACAAGTATTGACATCCAAAGATAAGATAGTTTTAGAAAAGATTGAAATTGTACAGGCCTCTTTTTTTCTTTCACATAAAAATAATTTTGTGATCGTTCAATAGCCTGCAAAAAGGATTTTGTTAAAATGTGTATACATAAAATTAAAAAATCAATTACCCATAAATCAGGTTGAGGGAATGGTAGACACCATCCATTTTCTCCATTGTTATTTTTATGTAACACACATCTGCATACAATAAAAATTATATCAAATTACATGCTCCAATTGTTTAATTCGTTACTCACTTTGACTTTTGCTTAAATTTAGGTTTAGGTAGTTCGTTTGGATATAATTGTTTGAGCAATGGTCGTAGCTTGCGAAACTGAGCATAAAAGTGTAAAATAGAAGTCCATGATCCATAGTTAACTGCGGTTCCAAGAATTTCATTACTCAAGTATACATATGAATCAACTGAATTAAGGTCTCCTACAATAATAAGCACAAATAATATTTTTTAAATAAAAGCGTGTAATGTTTTCCTTACCTCCAAATTTAGTTTTAAGGTAGTTTATCCCACATTCATTTGGAATACCTAATTAAATTCAAGGATGAATAAATTTTATTTTTCATAATAAAGACGAATAATTTACTATCAAAGCCACAACTTCCAACCACGTATATTCCAGCTTCTCTTGCTTGATCATTGTAACGAATTTGCATCAAAGTTAAATCATGAGATTCAGCACTTAAATCAACGTAGTTAGTTTTCATTTTTATACATGCTTGAATTACTTGTTCACCTTAAAATGTAAAAGTTTTTTGTATAAATTATTATATAAAATAAATTATATTTACCGTATTTTGCATATGGGCCTACCATGTTTGCAAGAACGTCACAATGACTCGCTACATATTCTAAAGATTCTTTATCTTCAACATTCCCTATCAGGATTTCTACACTACTTAAATCAACATCTGAAAAGAAATATAAGAGTACAAAATTATTAAATTAGATGCTAAAATGTGTGATTTTACTGTTATATTTTCCAACTTCATTAAGTACTTCTCTAATTTTTGTTTCTGAACGACCGGCCACAGCCCATGTAAAAGATTCCGTTTGTCCTGCTTTAACAGTTTTAAGAATTTCTTCAACTGCAAATTTACCAGTAATTGCTGAAGCACCAAAAATTATCAAATTATATTTTCGCCCGGAATCCATCATTAAATCTCTGAGACGTTAGAAAAACAACTTGTTACTCCATTCGTAATCAAAAGAACTATTAACCTAAAATCTGATATAATGTGTACGCAAAATAAAATTCAAGTATATTGAAGCCTTGATGAACTGATTCTTGGTGAGAAAACACGTTTTAACTCTGGGGTTTTTCCAGCAGGATGTTTTAAATAAAATGCTACTACTACTACAATTTTTTGTATGCGATTAAAATATGTCAGGCATTTTTAATAACAAAAGATAAAAAAACTTAAAGGACAACAAAATCTTTTCTTAACAATTACACGAGATAAGGTCGAATTCAATTTAATGCTTCTAAGCTTTGTCTACTGTACACGCCAAAAATTGTAAATACACCTTAATAGTTCAACTATTTAAATTCATATTTCTAAAGAATATGAAAAATTACGTATTTTAAGCAAAAACCATGATATAGCATTAAAGTGGGCTATTGTAATCGCGTTGATATAAGACTAACGTAATTACAAAAATGATAGAAGGATTAATCATAAAAGCAATTACTTTGTCTTCTGTGTGAATTTTCTTTATTTTTGTTTACTTTTGATTCTTTCTTTAATCACGCATCAATATTTATTGTGTAAGAACTTCTAGTATCTGCTATACTTAATGCTCTTCCGTTGGGTTTATTAGTATTTTTTTTAAATTGTTGACATTATTGGTAGTATTTATTGGCTTAAAGTTGTTATAGTTCATGCTATTACGGTTGATTTTTTGGCATTAAACTCAAATAATGGTAGTAAGAAATTGTGTGATTTAAATGCAAAGGAAGCTACAAATTTTTTTTGTTGGATATGTTTTGTTTAGGAGAGAAAGCTGACAGTAAAATAAATGTTACAACGCGTCTTCTCGTAAAATTATACAAAGTTATACAAATTAAGTAGAATTTAGACGAATTCAACAAATTGACATAAAATCATTTTAATGATGTGGTTTGTAAAGATTAGAATGTTTGCTTTTTGTTTTTAAGTAATTAAAAGTGATTATACGTTTTATACATTTCTAACCGTTAGTTTATTTCAGAATTCAACTTAACTAAACACTCAAATTGCAAGAACTTGGTATATTTATCCGCTAATTTTAATTTCTTGTCCTGTTTTACTTTAAACAGAATTTGTTAAATTTCAAATCTAAATAATTGAATACATTTTTGCTAGAAATATGTGGATTTCTCTACTGATTGTAAGTGTATTGTCGCTGAATTTCACTCCAGGGACTCTAAGCACTCGTACTGTTACCAGCACCAGCACATCAACAACTACAAGAACTACTACTGTTACTAGTACCAGTACAATAACAAGATGTTTTCCAAGTACTGTTACTGTAACCGTGTACAACGCAACTTCTTCGCAGACAAATTTGGGTAAAAGATCATTAAAAAGGGAAGCCAACGACAGTAATAGGACTGTGCTTGAACCTTCGGAAAGAGAAGAAATATTTGAATAATTCATTTAAGAGAGCAAAAAGTTTATTTAATAAAAACTAATTTAGGATTATTAAATTTATTATAAGTTGCATGTGTGTTGTATTAATTTCTTACGGATTAATTAATTAAAATATAATGACGAAGATTTTACTTGTAACATAAATGAAGGCCGACTGCTTTTGAAGGATGAGTAGAACAAATTCTGAATAGCTGTAGCAATTTGTTTTAATTGAGTTGCATATTTTGTAAAGGTTTACGATGTTGCGTGTTTTCAATTTGATTGAGCTAGTTTAAATGAAAATGCTAAGTTAAAACATCAGTGCTTACTTGAAAGTCAGTTTATTTACATTGCATTTAGCTGTTTATTATTGGATTTCTTCTTAAACTCATAATCCATTAATTGTTTGAGGATTTAGGTATGTTTATGCCTAATAATTTCACGTTTCAGAATGATATTTTTATTTTTAATTTTGTTTTATTTATAGAAGAATCAAACATCCTGAAAATGTGGACTACTATTCTTTGGATTAGTATCTTGTCACTGATTTTTACTCCAGGAAATTTAGCACGCGACCGTACCGTAACTCGTACTGTGACATCCACAAGGACTTCTACAATTACTAGAACAATTACAACAACAAAAGTTGTTCCAACTACTATAACTGTGACTTTATACAACACAAGCTCATCTTCGGTAAAGGTTAGAAAACGATCTGTAGGCGAAATGGAAGCGTTTGACAATAATAGCACTTACCTTGAACCTTCGTTTGAAACTTCAGAAAAAGAAAATGTACTTGATTGAAAATATTAAAATAACAATTTAAAAACTTTAATAAATGACATTTTATAAAATTATTTTAATTATTTATTTTAGAAACTCATAAAAAATTTCAAATATAATATAATAATTGACAGTTCTTGTTTTAATTTCTTGTGGTTATGGAAGATCGGTGCTAAAGTTTTTTAAACAACAAAACTTTGCACAGGAAATGAATTTAATTTTAAATCATCATTTTTTAGAACTATGTGTTATACTTTATTTGGTTCAGTTCTTGTGATTCAACAAAGAAAAATCACATCATCGCTTTGTCCAGTTGTTTAAACATTCTGTAACATTTGAACCACAAGAGTCAGGATAGAATAGCCGCACCTTTATTATGAAAATATCTATCTATCTATCTATCTTCTTGAGCTCTGATTATTGCATTTATACAATTGTTTTTGTTTGATTTTCTTGGACTCTGCTCCTTTATGTTACTAACGTCCAAGGTTAACTAATTTCTAATCTAAACTAAATGCTTCCTTAGTTTATTCTTTTTTAACAAATTCAGTCTTGAACTGAACACGAAACTTTCAACATTTCAACTGTTTTATCCTCAAGATATTTTGGTATGAATACGACTGCATTTTATTTGTTAACACTAAATCTCATAACAAATTCTTCCCAAATTTGAATATAGGTCATTTGGACAATGGGTTTTTCAAAGATGGGGATTCTTATTATGATTTGTCTTTTGTCGCTGAATTTGACCCCAATGGTTTTGACTATTGACCGTACCGTCGTTCGCACCGTGACTCGAACAACCACAAGAACTTCCACGGTAACTACAACCAAGACTCGTCCTCCTTTTACTCCCATCTTAAGGACTAGATGTCTTCAAACTACTACTGTTACTGCAACTATATGCAACACGAATACACCACTCCAAGAATTTGTACAAAATAATGTTAACGACACTACCACTACAGCTAAACCACGTCCTTTAAAAAAACCATACAAATTCAGAGTAGTAAGTGATGATGATGACGGAACCCATTCCGTCGAACAAAATAATGTGAACAACACTACCATTACAGTTAAACCACGTCGTTTTACATTTAGAGTAAATGATGACGGAAGCCTCTCCTTCAGACGAATCGAACATCAAAGTTCAAGAATAAATGAAACTTCTACATCGAGCATAGAACCAATACTGAGAAACAAAACGTTCAGCGCCATCAACCTTGAACCATCGTTTGATCCAATAAAAGAAGATGAAATAATTAATTCTACTCCTTGATTGGGTATATTAATATGTCAATAAAATCGACTGATTCATTCATATTTCCTAAAGAAATACAGCAAATAGTTTAAACAAAGTTAAGATTTTCATAATTTTAATTTACTATTCTAACTTTTCAGAAGCATCATTTAAATATCATTTCTGTTTTGTTAAGTGTAATAAATATAAACTAAATTTTACATTTTAGTTTCTAGTAAATAAGTTTAAATAAAGATATGGTAAAATCCAGTTGCGATTCTTCAATTCCAAATTGAGAATTTAGATGAATCTATATTTGTGATTGAATTGAATGATTCTATAAATTGGAAAGGTGTGATGGTAATCTAATTTAAGGATTTGGTCTTTCCTTCTTTTGGCATACATGTGGATTTCTAAGAATAAAAATTATAGATTAAGTTAACAAATTGTAAAATTCGTATAGGTTTTTTGAGGCAAAATTTCATTTTCACAGGCATCGTTACTTTTTGTGGTTAATGTATGAATCCTCTTAATTTTTATGTTAGACCACATAAATTAACCTTGACATTATTATTATTCCAATATTCAGCCCTCACTTTGTACTTAAATCATATTTCAATGACAAACATTAATATTTATAATATTTGATCACATTCTATTTTAACTTATTTCAAATCAATTAATAAAAGCAAAGTGGTGAAATTTAAAAAAAAATAAGAAGAATTCAACATGCTGAATTTATTTATTCCTTTGATTGTTGTAATATTTTTGTGTATTGAGTTTAGTTGTGGGAGAAAATTGGACATACGGAAGGAAAAATCATATCCAGTCAAAGTAATTAGTACGAATACGAGATCAGGTTTTGTCGATGTTGACAAAATAGGTAAATGAAAATAAAATGTTTAAAGTTAAACTTTTAAAATGATTTATAATTTTGTCTGCTTAAGTGAATAGTAAAATAGGATCTAAGTTAATAAATAAGGATGAAGTGCCTGATAACATTTATCATGGAGCTATAGTGGCTTATGGGAATGTTTTTGATTTTATTATGGGTAAAGGAATACTCAGTGAAAAAGAGGTACACTTTATAACAATTTAATTTGACATAATTAAAATATTACATTCAGAAAATTGGAAATAGGAAACTCAATTCACTTTAATTTTTAATGAATGTATTTAAAGGAGGTTTATTATGCTGAAAATAATCCAATTTGGCTTGATGGTGAATTTCAAACAAATAAGACAGAAAAAGAATTTATGAATTGGCTGAATATAGAAAAAATCAAAAATTTTACGTAACTTATAATACAACTCAAAATACATTAAAAATAACATTAATTTTTTTTTAATTTTTAGACCAAACAGTTATCGATTATCGGATAATAATTGTTTAACATTCGTACAAAAAGCAATACAATTCCTGGGTGGAAAAGAGCCACAAAAGTTAAGAAAAGCACGGAAATTTGCTCTTAACAAGTAAAAGTTTACTAACAATTTACATTTTTAATATTTCTGATAATAATAATAATTTTTAATTAGTCGAAGAAATTCTGAAGTACTTGAAGCATTATACAAAGCATGGAATCCTCAAACACAACAATTGAATGAATAAAATTATTAAAATTATAAACAGTTAACATTTAATAAACTCAGCTTTATAATAAAAGTGAGCCTATAGAGTATAATGTATTCAAATTAACAATCATTTTTTGCTATCTTTTACATCATTCATATTTTCACATCGTAAATTATACCTTTGGATTCCTTGCGTTTGCGTTACAGTTTCTTTCCCGTTTCCTTGACATGCACTGAATAAAAACCCAGCAAAAAAGTATATCATATGATTGTATTATCGATCTCAAAAATGTTTCCAAAAATTCTAACAATCATTTTATCAACATTAACTCTGTATACCACATATTACATATTTATTGTAGTACAGGTAATTTAATACAAATTTTTATTAACCGACGAAGGAGGTATATGTAATCTAAAAGTCCGTCCGTCCGTCTGTCCGTCCGTCCGTCTGTCCGTAA
>JAQGCN010001252.1:0-10710 GCA_034699725.1 Friesea truncata | reverse complement strand
CAAAAGATATTAGCAAAATTCATTGTTCTCTTCCACCAAGCAACTACTACACCCAACGAACAAATTTAAATAATTGCCGTATTTAAACACAAAACTTCAAGACCAATTTAGCATTAACGAGTATTAATTGGACATATTACAATAATTATTAACAAATCCTTTATTTAATATGAATTTTGAAATAAATTGAACTAATACTCTTGCAAATTGGTATTCATAAATTGGAAAGTTGATTTGTATTCATGTCTACAGAGTGTCATATGTCACCTTTCACCTCATTATTACTCTTTCTCACCACATAACATCACCTAATCGAGACAAATTACCCGTCTTAGATTTCACTTCGTCTTCCTTCCTGTTATGACAGGAATGAATCCTACATTTCTTCATTGTGTCTTATGTCTCCATTTCCTAATCGCCCTCATGTCAACTTTTACTTCTCTTAAAACAAAGCAAAGGAAGTAGAGAAAGAAAAGTCTCCTAAAAATAAACTCATGAGATTTAAGTAGAATTATTTCCAGATCAGGGAAACAACTCACGTGCTTCAAAAGTTCCAACGCTTAGGCAGGCACTAATACATTAGATTACAAAGTTTTATCTTACAAATTCTCTACGAAATATCGTCATGTCACCTGTTACAGTCACTCCTACACGTGTAATACCGCAATAGTTAGCTTTTACTTTAACATAAATACAAAGAATTAAAAAAAGTTGGAAAAAACTTTTAAGACTTTTTGGTAATTATTAACTGTTTAAAAAAGTGAAAATCATGTGTTTAATTTTTAAAGATTATTTTGGTAATCATTGCTTATGAGCATAATAATTAATGAAACTTGTGAGAGAAAGTTAGACTTTTACTAGTATGCAGAAAATAAATTTGGCTATAAGTTTTCCAAGAAAAATTGTTTGTAATTATTAGATTTAAATTAAAGATTGTATTTTGGCGATAACATATAAGAAAAGATAAAGTTAAGAAAGAAGAAAGAAAGGGTATATACTTGAGTCACTTAGTATGGAATGGTCTATTAATTGCCTCAAGAGGGAGAAGATTAATCCCAGGAGGATTTCCTTCGTTTTTGGCTTAGACCTCACTCTGTTTCCTTGTCTGAATCCTAAATTTTCTCAGGAGATTTCCCTTTTACTGTAGCTAGCTTCAACTCCTAAATCCCAATCCCTTGTTCTTCTTCCTCAGATCATCATCATTACATCAAGATGAGAAGGAATCTCATTTACTATTCCACACTATTCCTCTCTCTTGTTAGAACAACTTATTTCTGGAATTCCTCACTTACTCAACTTAAGAAAATAAATGGAAACCCAACCACTACCCTACCTTACAAACCTTAACAGTGACAAAATTATGGGATCTCCCTAGTCTTAGAAAGATAAATGATAAAATACAAAGTACTTACTTAAACTTAAATAAATTTTAGAATGTAAATCCTCTTGTTTTCTTTATTCCAAGCAAAACCACATCCTTTGACTTTTACTCTGTCATGAAACTTTTCATTCAAAAAAAAGTTAAACCTACAGCTATAGAAGAGGTTTGAATCATGAGGGACTTCCTATTTACCTTCCAATTCCCTTACTTTCTCTTTTTTTATTTTTAGAGAAGATAAGAAGAGAAAATGATGTGGTAAAGTTCTTTATCTACATTCACTTAATCCCTACTTACTTTCACTCTCACACTCACTTCCTTTCTTTTCCCCATTCCCATGCAACCGACGACTATGAAAATTGAGTTAAACGCTTTCACTCCACACTTTCACTACTACTGCACTGACTCTCCTCTCGAAGTCAGTCAGTCTCTTGCTTTGAAAGTAAAGAACTCTGAAAATTCAACGGTCACAAGGGACTTTTCTTCTTAAAACTACAAAAAATGGCCCAGAGTTCTCTTAACCAAACGAAGTCATTCATCTTCAACCACACGAACACCCATCACTTTATACACCTTTCTTTCGTTGTTTTTATTCCCTCAGAATTTTACAACCTCAATCTAACATTTTCTTCAAAATGTATTTCTAAATTTAAAACTTACTTGAGGTAATCGTTTCTGCAGAGGAGTCTTCCATCACGCATAAAACAAGAGTTTCCTACTTCAGCAAGTAGTGCTTTACATTGGTAGCATTGTAGACAAGAATTATGCCAGAATTGCTCCAAACACTTAAAGAAGAATCGTTCCGTGATTGGACTCTGACAACGGCTACACATAATCTAAAAAATAAAATAAATTAAAATTATTATTGTGGTGTTTAATTCATAAAGAAATAGAAGGAAGGGGGGAAGCTGTTGAGAGAGCTACATCGATTTCCTGTCCATTTTCTATCCTTAGAAAATCTTAATGAGAAAACTTAATTAAGACGTTGGGGCATGAATAAAACGAATGTAAAATGAATAAGCTTTGGCATCAACTCTGCATCAGCTCCTTAATTATGGTTGGAATGGCGTGTGGTGTGGTGGTTGATATAAACTTAGAAGTATATATTAGAAGAGTATAAGAGAAAGTAAGGGATGAGACAACAGAGAGAAAGAAGGTCAATAAAGATTTAATCAACTGACGCTTTAAGCTCCTAGTCCGGACCAGATGAGAAATCCGGAATGGTTAATTAATCAAAATTTTAGCCTAGGGTTCCCCACTCTTTTGAGGAAGGAGATCAATCAAGAACTGTTTGTTTGATTACTAAATTACTTCCGCCTCAGATTAAGTTCCTACCAACTTATAAAACTATATACGTAAACCCACTCAATCCTATAATCATTTTAAAATACAGAGAAAACTTAAACCAAAGTGAACGAGTGAGTTATACAAACAATAGATTAAGCTCTTTAAATTTAAACTTAAGAAAACAATTTCAATAGAAAGATTTTAACATCCTTCTTCATTTTGAACTCGAATCTTAAAGCATGAGCATTAAAATACAACAAAAGAAAATAAATTAAGTATTAAATTACATCTCGGAATATCACTAAAATTCTTCATCCAATCAATAAAATTTATTAAGTATTCTTAACAAAGAAATTGGTTTGGCTACTCCTGGTGTTTTTTTTACAGCCAGCCAAAGCCCTCTTGGACCCAATTCCTTTTTCCTGTACGAAGTACGACAACATAACACGAGAAATATAGTAAACCCAAGAGAACAAATCAAACGGATAGCCTTTGATTCCTTACATCCTCCTCCTGTTGTAACTTGTATCGCTTTCTCTCCTCTGCATTAGAGAAAATGAAAGTGAAATTGAGGCACTACTAATAATTTCATTGGAGTAAGAGTAGTAGTAAATGGGTAAGAAGGATACATCGTCCCGGATATAATAAGTATAAATCACCTAATTTCCCCCATAAATAAAACCACCCACCCAAACTGGGATAATTTCATTCAATTTGTCAAGAGGCAAGAAAAAAGTTAAACTTAAACTTTCTCCATAGAAAAAGAGGGATCTCTAAATCCAAGGGACGACGCTTGCTTCTCCTGTATTGGTCTCCTAAGAGCCCCACCACAATCTACCATAGTAGTACTCCCATTTTCTCATTTACTAAAGAGCTTCGACTTTCTACAACAAGAAGAAACCACTCACTCTAGAAAAACTCAAAGGTTACTTTCTCTCTACCTCAATCCCACACGGCCACTTTCTCTCCAACCAAATTGACTCTAAATGTCCATTACAATGAGGTAGAGTCGTAAAACTTAAGATATGGCTTAGAAAATACAAAATAATAGCAATATTTTAGCCTTAATTTATAATGAATTTATATTCAGAGATGCAATATCTAAAGAAAGTAAAGGGAAATAATTAGAGGTATCTTGAAACAAAGTTATGTTATTACCGCATTAGGAGGGCACTGATTATTTTGATTGAGTGTCATCTGGCTACAGTAGCCACCCGAATGATGAGCACCTCCCATTCCATTCATCGGTGGTGAAGGTCCACCTCCTCCTCCCAGGTATGAATTTGGATGCTGTGATGGATCATATTTATATTCCATTCCTCCACCTTTGCTAGGATCGTATTTATACTCCACAGGTTCTTGTTTTGGTGGGACATACTTGTATTCAACAGGGCCAGGGTGTCCACCACCTTGGTTATACATTGCATGTCCATCAGGTGTCCCAATACCCCCATGCCCGTTGTTTAACATCCTTCTACCCACAATGGTGGAATGATTATATGGAAAATATTCCAAATATTCTTCGTCTACTTCCTCCTCGTCCCTTAGATTGGGATTGGTGGGTGACTGTTCGTATGATTCCGGAGGAATGGGAAGAGAGGATGATGATGGTGAAGATGATATCTAGATCAAAAACAAAAGACAAAATTAATATAAAATGAAAAGGAGATTAATTACTCTTCCAAATCTCTTTTATAGATTAAAATTTTCCATTATCTTGGTTAGAGTAGAAACGTAGGGTTTTATATATCTCATCATGCCATAGAAAACAAACTAAAACTTCTTTCTATTGTTCTCTTCAAATTATAAAAGGGACTTTAATTGATGAGGTAAATGAGCCTTTTAGAATTAAATTCATTTTCATTAGGCCTTTCAGGATCTTAAAATTAAATTTAACTCAACTCAATGTTTTTAATAAAATATTACTGTCTTCTTTAATAAGAATTTTCGAGAGAGAAGGAAGGGTTAATGAAGTAAATACTTTGACCTGATCATATCAAACAACTTAAAAAGGCGAGGTCCATCAGAATTCAATTAATTAGACACCCCTGCTCTAACAACGACTCTAATTGGCCCATGGACAATGACAGGAACCCTTGGAATTCATTCACTTTCGTGCTTTATGGTAATGAAACTTTAGGAAGACTACCACACCCACGCGATGACATTCTCACAATGACAAATTTCAGGATCATTATGGATAGAGTGGGTGTAGTTTAAAATCATTTCAACATTTTAAGCTTGATTGGTTAGAAAAATCGTTGTAAGTTGTGAGAGGTCAAAATCCGTCGAAAGCAAACTTAAGGAAAGGAAATCCTAATTTCAATCACAAATCACGTCTACAATATTACAGACCACATTACATAACCCTATTTCCAAAAGAAAGAACTCAACTAAACTCCCTACTCAAAATCAAACTTAGAATCTCTCTCAGGGATCCCAGCTTTCTCCCACAAAGGAAGCTCGTTAGCCCACACTACACACACCAAATCAGTTACCCAAGGAAAAGAAAGATCATGCTTCTTCTTCTTCTGCTGGGTCCATCATTTAACAGAGGTTCAACCAGCCTCATTAGTTTCTCCTACTCCTTTAACAATTGTATGTTCTAATCAGCGTTTATAAAAAAGAAATCCTTTTGATTTAGATCGCCTCTGTCCAAAATTTGAAGAAGGATGACGTGGAATGAGTAGTAGGAGCAAGTTCATTTGTGTCATGTCGTTGGGTTTGGACTTAACGAGGTAAAGAAGAGCTTTGATAAAGGAGCAAAGGAGGACAAGAAATAATTACAATTTACAATCGTTCTCTTTGATGTGCTTAGGGATTAGAAGAGAATCCCATCCGAACACAATTAATTGGATCCCAACTCTAATTTACTCCATGAAATCTTCCAACTCTATACACTATACAGAACCCTCATATTTTCAACAGCACAGCCCAGAATAAAATTACAGAATTCATGTTTTTAGAAGAGAAAGAAAGTTTAGGTGGGTCAAAAACTTGGAGTTGTGAAAATTAAAACTGCTAGCATTACAATTTTGAAAACATTTTTAAGATCTAGGAAAAAGGAATTAACTATCCTTAAAATGGTCACACTTAATAATTAAAAAGTGAATCCCCTAGTTAGGTACTTAATAAGATGAGATGATGATTTGAGTGACTGATTACGAAGAAGGGAAGGACCAGTTTATATAATCTAATTAAAGATACCCCTCCACCCTCCTATTACCCCCAATTAGGAGTTTTTGGAGAATAGAAATGCCATGCCGTGATTTCAAAAAGACAACCACGGATACAGTATCCTTCAATGAACAGGATGCTCTTGGAGTTCATTAGGCTTGAACTACTCCATTAAGATAGAAAACGATGAGCTCATTAGAAGAAGACACCACCAGAGGCATAGAGCAGCTGCTCCAGTTACTTAAGTTCTTTCTATCTTGATCTAATAAGGTGATGTGATCTCCCTGTGCCTGCCCTGCCCTGTCTGTCATTGGACCATCATTAACTCTATTAAAACTTCCTCAGAAACTAACTTCCCACTGTGATTTAGATTTTAAAGACTTACGTCCATCCTCTTTCCTTAGACTTGGATTTCCTTTCACTTAAAATGTTAAGGTACTTACTTAAGACCCACCTTATTTCACCTGCTTATTAATTTTGTCTTACCTTATGAGCATAATACAATGTTGGATTTTTCTTACATTTCGTGCAACTTATTAGGTTGATGCATTTTAAAAAATAATGACTTTATTTAATTAATATTCCTTTTTAAAGTTAAAAACCTCCTCCTTTCAAAATTAATTAGAGTAAAAATCTTCATAAAACTTTTTAATTATTAACAAATTTTTAATAAATTCAAAAACTAAAAAGCCTAATATTAATTTTTAATTTAACTTTCTTGACATGCAGAGTCTTTGTAATGCTCATATTTTCATAAAATTCAATTTAACTTCATATGAATTTTATCGATTTTTAAGAATATGAACATAACACTGTTATAAAGTAAAAAAAAGACTTTTAATTTTTTTTGAAAACGAGGAGACCCGTTAAAGCTAAAGACCTATCATTAATTTCTAAAACTTGGATCTGAAGATCTTAAAAACGCAAGAGGGAGGCGTCGAGGTCTAGACAATAATAATAGAGATTAAATTCGGAAACGATACCATTTATTAAGACTCTTTAATAAGTTACTATATAATAATAATATACCTATTCGAAAGTTATCATGACCTCGCTCGTTCCTCATCACCAAATATTTTCAAAATTTCAACAACTCACGTACTTTAACTATGGAGGAAAACAAAAGTATAACAAAAATTCAACATATACCTCTTTATTTAAAAAATTATTACCTAATCCTAAATTATTAATCATCATATCCTTCATTTCATTTATTTTTTAAACCTTTATTTCCAAAATTTTTAAAATACAAGCATTACAATAACAACATCGTAAAAAATTAGAAATCTCTGCCTATATTCATAATAAAAATCTAACAATTTTAAAATTAATAAAATAAATTAATTGAAATGAATTGTATATAACTTTGGCGCATGCTTATGTTTACCCAATGAATATGAAATAAATAAAATACACGCAACGTTTAAAACAATAGATAATCCATGAGATTACAAAAGAACATGAAAAGATGTTACCAAAGAAAAGTTCCAATTAAGGATTCTTATTATTACACGTCACGTACACTTTTCTAAAATAGCTTATAAGTAAAATGAAATTTTTAAGTCAAAGAAGAGAGAGAATAATAATTATTTCCCCCAATTAGAAGATAACCCCTGGGCTTAATTAATAATTGCAAAAAATTAGTTACACAATTAAAAGCTTCCCTTTTATCTCACGCTCATCCTCCGGAACAATTCAACAATACAAGGGTTATATTCATTCTCATTTTATTAGTGCAAAAATTTAAACACAAAAAAACAGGGATAAAGTAAAGGAAGAGTGATGATGACCATAATTTGTTGAAATAATTACATACTCTGTTTAAATTTTTCGTTCTCTTTGTTTTCATATTTTTTATCACTCTTGAACACGTTTAAAACCTCCTTTAAAAATCTTAACTCTGAATACGATCTTTTTAATACTTAATGGCTCATAATATTAAACAACAAAAAATTTAAAAAAAGAAATAAAATACTAATTACAATCTTCATGGAATAATAAACTAAAAAGAACTATAAGAAAAATGATACTTAACAAATAAATAACCGGTCTTTTCTTTTTAACAATCCACTAATAATCTATTTACAAGGAAATATTTAACAGTATTCTTTCCTTTGTTCTTTCCTCTCCCTTCACTATTCCATTGGTTTTATATTAAACTTTTTTAAAACTGATTATTTTAATCAAATGCACACGCATCCCTCAAATGACCTCAAACACGCCAAAGGTCAATTCAAGAAGGTCAACCCATTAAAACATAAGTTGGATTTTGACATATGTTGGATTTATTAGTTTGATTAAATATTCTATATCATCCTCCTCCTAGGATGATGAAGATGAAATATCATATAAAAAGGTTGGTTATTCCAGCAACAAACAAGATCATTAAGAATAAAATGTTTTTGCCAATAATCATATTCCTACAAAAAGACAAGAATCTTTGGCATGATGACTTTTTTAAAAGATTTAACTTAAAATATACAAATAGGATGAAAGCCTATTAGTCTGATAAGACAAAAGACAAGCTAGCTAAGGAGGGTATGAATTAATGAGAACGTGATGCAGAATTCAATTCATTCCGTGCAGATAGAGAGCAGATAAAAATAAAATTAACAATTAAAGAACTCAAGATGAGATCAATTATTATTAACCAGAGGAGGACAAGATAGCAAGCAAGCGGCCAAGATGCCCACCCATTCAAATTAATTCTTCAAATTAATCAAAACAGCAGGAAACAATACACAGAATTTGATTAAAACAAGAAGAACAAAAACAAAACAAAATCAAATGAAATCTTTTATAATAACCTTGCCTCTTGTAAAATAATAAGGAGCAGCATATTCCATACTTATAACTCATCCCTAATTTACATCTCATAATTGGTCTCTCTTTTTCTTCATCTGCCCAATTAAACACTGGAAACTTGATGCCAAATATCAAATTACCATAATAAAATGACACTATAAGATTTTCTCACCCTTGTGCAAAAAAATAATAATATAAGAGATTATTAGTGAATAAAAAGAAAGAAATCAAGAAATTCAATTAAATTGGTTTTGAAAACTGGTTTAAGAATAATAGAAAAATAAAAGAATTTGATAATTTCTACCCCATGAAGATTTTTAATGATTGTCTTTCTTCTCTTCATTTAAAAGTTGCGGAGATGTTGAAAAAAGATAAAAAGGATTTACATAAGTCCCAATTAGAGAGAAAACACTAAGATCTTAACACATTCCTAAAAAATTCAAATAATGAATATAACAATGGATAATTTCAACTTCTTCACTCACAGTCACAGACATCATGACACTAACTAATTATCAAATGGTGTTACGTTTTATTAGACCAGTTTTTAACATTATATTCCTATACCTAAACCATCCATCTCAAACTTATCCTGTCAACGTCCGTCAACAACCCTCAGGATTTACTTTAATTTAACAATTACTTACAATTTAAAAATTATGAAAGCTAACACTAAAATGAAGAAGGATTTACTACGTATGAAATTTTACAATCTTTCAATATGAAATCTTGTTATCGCTTATACGGGTGGTAAATTATAACTATTGGTTGAACAAAATTAAAACCATGATTCCGTTGAAAATCACTGATTAATCACTTAAAACTTGTAACGTGAACCTACGCAGAACGCCCGCTGCGTTTTCAAGATCATAAAACTCTAGAAAAAGATTCAACCAATCAGCTTTGTTATATAGTTAAGTAAAGGATTTTATTTTATCCTTTGTCATGCAAATTCATTTCTTTTCATCCTTAAGTGACACAAGCTGCATCATCTGGCTATCTGTTGATTTTTTGACAGGTACAAACTCTCCATACATGGAATACCAAAAGGTAATTAACCATTTTAGTCCTACACTATTGACAAGACGTGTCATCTCAAATATCCTACAACACAATGAAGTCAATAAGAAGAAAAGGACAAGAAAACGGATTTGAACTCATGAATCAGATGAAATTAAGAAGACATTCATCCAACACTGGCCCTCATAAAAGGGCAATTAACTCACCAGGGGAGTCCCACATGCAAAAATATTAAAGTGCAAAATATACATCAATTTTAAATGAAACCCGGACAGAGAGAGAAGATGAAGGAGTGTGATTCGTGAAATTTAGAAATGGGTGGACCCTTATTGCATTGTAAAAGAAATTTTACAGAATGGCCTTAATAAAATTTCATACCTTTTTAAAGTTAACTCAAAATTTTACTGTCCAGAGTGGAAATTAGTAATATTCCAAAATTTAATGACTCATTGTTAACCAACAATGCAAATAAAAGTACCCGATCGGCGCCTTCTTCTAGTGTCACAATTTTATTTTGATTTGTGGAGTGAGCCCAGGAAAAAAGAAAGAAAGGGTTAAGGCCAAAAGGAATAAATCAGTCTTAATACAAAATTATTCATTCTAATGGGACGCTAAATAAACGAAAGGGAATACATCAAAATACATTACAAACAATAATGTTAACAGATTTGTGTAATATAGAAGGTATACTTAAGAAATTGATGAGAGATTAAGATTGGGTTTGAAAGGGATTCTTAAACTGTCACTATTCAATATATATTTATACATTAAATTATAAAATAACCCAATATTATTAATTACCTAAGAAATAACTTGTATTTTACAATGGATTTTTCGTGACATACCGATTACTTTACCTCCCTTGAGCCTTACCTCTCCAATCATGCAAAGAAGAGGAACAGGTTATTTAAACTGCAAGCAAAAATTCTTAAAACTGAATTAATTATCTCTGTATTGATTATAAAAAAAAATATTACGTTTATTTGATATAGCAAATGCTCAATCAATTTACAGAGTTTTTAGTTATAGAAGTTGTTATTATA